>JBBPBX010063356.1:0-11929 GCA_038048925.1 Garcialebias charrua | reverse complement strand
TATATATATATATATATATAAATATATACTGTATATATGATGGTGACCTTCTTGGCATTAGACATTTTAGTCCAATTTTTGATAATGGCCTTTTTCATGCCCACCGGTAGTTTGTCATACATTAAAATGGAAGTTGCTTATTGCTTAGCACATTGCTTCTTTTTCAAGTTATCTTCACAAGATTAACATTCCCATATGGCAGCATCCATCTTGGACTTTGGCATGGCAACCCAATTTTTGGTATAAACCTTATTTTTCAAGGTATGCTCACAACATGCACAGGACAGATGGATGGACAGATGATTTGTCCCAGTTCCTCCTCTTCACCGCAATGGGAGACAAAGAGGTGTGGACACAAGGCAAAACAAACGTGAACATGACAAAAACAAAAGCTTAGTGTGACATGCAAGTTATGAAAACAAAACATCATATACAGTATATTTAAATTATGATATTCGAGGTATTCTGTGGACATTCAAGACAAATTCAGCTTACGTTCAAGTTTTTCCATCTGAATGGCCATGCAGAAAATTGGAGTTTAAGTGTGTTGATGACAAATTAGTCCTTCAAAGAGCAAAACAATTACTGCATGAAGAGGGTCTATATCTCACTGTGTCTGTGTTTGAAACGTAAGTGATGATAAACGACATAGTGTCTGTATGGTGTTTGTGAATGTGTTGACTCGCTCTTACAGATAACAAAAGAGTTGCAAAAGGACTCTTGAAAAAAATTATGATCTGCTGTCAAGACAATGGTCTTTCACATTCAAACAAATCTACTTAAAAAGAAATATATATATATAGTACTTTGGATTAGTCAAGCAAAAATCTTGACCTAAATTTGAATATTGTGCAGTGAGATGCTTGGTCATGCAAGAGAGTCTAGAAGATCAGTGAAGGGAAGGGTAAAATCCCTGGAGGGAGATCCAACAGTAGCTTTGAGACGTTTACTCCAAGTGACTGATAAAAACTGAGATGGTACATGTTGTTGGCAATACTACAGAGTGCATCAAGCAGCTGTGAGTTCAGGTGAAACACTTTCATGGGTAGCTTAGATTTAATTTTCTCAAGACTTACTTGTATTGCAGTAAATGTTCCATCTAATTCACAAGGCATTGCACTTCCAAGAGCTCTGAATGTGTGGAAAACATGGTCTCTAATCATAGTGCACAGGAACAGAATTATTCTCGTCAGAACTTTGTCTGAAGACATGATGCTTCTGCTTTATATCTATTTAGATCTTTATAATGGAGTTTGGTTTATAACATGTTGAGTTGTGATTAAAACCACAAAACATCTGTCCAACTAGCTAATGTGCACATTCCAGGTCCCTCACACTAGTCAAACAGATCTGCTGATACTACTAACCAAAAGGAAGCCCAATAAATCACATTTAAAATATGACTTTATTATTTTTTACATTTATTGTATGTAAGATATTCATTTTAATGTGACTTCTCTTATTTTCTTTTAACTAATTTAAAATAAAGCTTTAACCAAAATATAGGTACCTAATCAACAGTTTTTAATTGATATCTCCAGATAGGAAAATGTTTTAAGAGTTGTTTTATTGGTTCAGACTTCAATTTAATGAGGTGGGTGGGGGAAATGGTTGGAATAGGTCCCAGTAAGTGTTGGTAATTCTTTGCATCTATAGAAATCAAAGCATTGTGGCTAGTTCAATAGCCTTTTTCAAGTGAGTCATTTACAGAAAAGATGATCATAATAAAAAGAAAGATAAACTCTAGGACTTGCATTGACAAAAGTTGTGTTGAAAGGCATTTTAAAACCAACAGTCATTGACACCACTCACTTCTCATGATTGATAGCAGATTATTTAAAAAGTAGCAAATATTAGCCAGGTCAACTCATTAATTACGTTTCGTAAATTTCGTAAATGAGCCCATGAGGTTCAAAAGATTTACCTGACTAAATAAAGGTTGAATGAATGAATGAATTAGCAATACCTCTAGTTATTTGTGCTTGTGAGCTATTGTACATCTATTTTGTTATAGTTTTTTTTTTTTTATCAATAAAACTGAAGCAAATCCAAATCTAGCAATTTCATTATCTTCCAATTTTCCAAAGTCGGGTTGCAGGGGCAACAGCTTGTCAACCAAGAACACCCTGAAACATCTAGAGCCTTGAGGAACTCAGGGCAGATCTTATCCACCCCATGGATTACTCCCACCATAGAGCTTTTTAACTAACTCGGCCGTGGGCGTAGTGGTAATGGCAGTCGCCCCCGATCGGAAGGTTGGCGGTTCGAATCCCGGTTCCTCACACCATGTGTTGTTGTGTCCTTGGGCAAGACACTTAACCCCGAGTTGCTCCCGGTAGGACTGGAAAGCACCTTGCATGGTAGCCTGCCGCTACCGGTGTATGAATGTGTGTAGCACTTTGAGATTTTCACTAATGAAAAGCGCGTTATAAATTGAATTCATTATCATTATTAATATTATTAACTCAACAACATCAGCCCCAGTTATGAACGGACCAAACCTGAAGTCCCCCTACTCATCCTTCCACCTTCCGTAGAAGGAATTCTGCATTTCCATCAAACCCTCAATACATATTTGGGTCTGCTGGATCTGACCGGAATCTCATCTCATCATCTGATCCAACTCCACCTGGTGGCAATCAAATGACAGCTCAGCTCCTCTCTTCACTCGTGTCCATAACATACAGCCACAAATCAGATGACACAACTTCTTTGTACAATGTCAATCATCGATCTGCAGCCTAGTGCAGCCATGGGGTCATGTGCACTTATGGACACCCATGTTTGAACATGATGTTTGTGATGGGTAAACTGTGACTAGTACAGAAGTCCAACAACAGAAGACCACTCTGGATTAGATCAGAGAGGCCTTTCTTCTCAGTCATGCCCCTCTAGGTCACACTGTCATTACTCATGTGCATTGAAGTCCCACAGCAGAATAAAGGAGTCCCTAGCTGGCGCACCTTCCAGTACACCTGCCAAGAATTCCAAGAAGGCCGGATACTCTAAATTGCAGTTTGATTTACGAGGCTAGCCTGTATAAATAAAGGTTGAATGAATGAATGAATGATGCATAGGCACAAACAACCGTCAGAGTCCATTCCACCACCCAGAGGTACAAAGACGCTACCCTCTCATCTAATGGGGAAAACTCCAACACACAGGCACCAAGCTGGGGGGCTAAAGTCTCTAGTATACTCGCATGGACATTTTTCTGCGCCGAGGGCTGAGACTTCATACTTGTTGAGCATCCACCCTGAGCGGCTGCAGACCAGCTCCGCAGGTGAGGGGCGTTTACCTTCGGAACAACTTGAGTTTGCCGATTGGTCATTTGCTGGCATGCCTACTGGACTGATTGACCGATCGCAAAAAAGGAAAAAGACAAAAGAGAGCTGTGTGTTCTGTGTTTATATGTTGTTAATAAAAACTGCAGCCCACACATCAGACCAGCCCACAAGGAAATCTCCAGACCCTCTCGCAGCCACGCTGGACCTGGTTTTAATTTGCTTGTGACAAATTCCTTCATTTTACACCATTTCAGTCATGGTGTCAAAGTACCGTAGGAGGAGGAAGAAATTGCTTGCCTCTTGGCAAAAAAACAAAATAATAATGTCTATTCCTGTCATCTGCGTATGTTTCCCATACACAGACGAAATTCGTCTCTGCATTTAACCCAACCACCTACCAGGTGGTGCAGTGAGCAGCCCGAAAGCGCCCGGGGAGCTGGAGAAATAGGTGTGCACTCATAGACACCCCAAGCTGGGTAGTGGCCGGGGCGCGAACCCGCGACCTTCGGGTCCGTAGTCAAAAACCCTGCCACTAGACCATCTTGGCTCCTAAATGCCATTAAACCAGATCAGGGATGAAGATGGGAAATTTAATAGATTGGTGTCACATACAAAACAGCCTGTTGCTGGGCATTTATTGTGCGACAGCGAGTACATGTACATCAGTGGTCCCCAAACTACGACCCATGGGCCATATCCGGCCCGCCTCCACATTTGGTCCGGCCCCCAGAACAATACCAGAGAGCATTTAGATTTTTTTTCATATGTGTATTTGTATTTGATAATAAATTTGGACTTTTGCAATAAAATGTTCCTTAGTTATGAACTATTTTGAACTATTGTTCCACATTTAATTTATTGTGTCAGCGTTTGGGGAAAAATGCTGACACATCCAAAACGTGACATTCTGTTCCACCCTTCTGCGGTCTGTGCTCCTATCTGGCAACCCTCAGAAAAAAATCCTAAACCCGCCCCTCTAAAAGACAGAACGGAATAATGGTGAAAAGATTAGGTAAGAGAAAAATTGATTCAGAATGCAGGGCATTTAAGCTGCAGTGGACAAACGATTATTTTTTTGTTCAATGCAAAGAAAAGGCTGTCTGTCTCATCTAAAGAGGCGGTGGCCGTATTCAAAGAATACAATCTCTAATAAATAGTGTTCATTTCATGGATTTTTTTCTGTGAAGAACCCATAGAGGGTTATTTGGTTATTATTTATTTCATTAATAGTGTTATTATTTATTCTATCAATAGTGTTATTATTTATTTTCTTAATAGTGTTATTATTTACCTCCTGACTTTTGTCCTGTCAAGAACCCAGAGAGGGTTATTTGATTGTGCTTTCTGGAAAACAATACATTTTTACATTTGGGCACTCCTGCAATCGTCACACTTTCTCCTGTTACAAACTGACTCCGGCCCCACACCAGAGAAGGGAAAAGTTATGTGGCCCTAAACAGGAAAAAGTTTGGGGACCCCTGGTGTACATGGTTGTAAAAATTGAGCTTTGCACAGATATGCCTTGCGGGCATCCGCTTCGACTCTAATCCAGTTTGCACGGACCTCCGTGGACTGACATACGCCCAAGTATACTGGAGGCTTAAGAGTAGACTCACACCAGACCATGGACAACTCCAGAATGGAATCAGAATGAGAATCAGAATAAGCTTTATTGTCAGTGCACCGAGGTACAGCGAGAACATGTACGTACAGTCGTCCGAAAGATGGACTAAGTGTACGAAGCTGCAGCTAATTTAATCAGCGCGGCCATCTTATTCTTTATCAGGATAATAATCTTATATATGAAAAGGGGAGAAGAACCATGAGGGTAGATATTGGTATTACAAAAAAGATCTTTCACATCTTGTCTATCGGGACACGATTTGAGACATCAAAAAACTCTACCAGCAAGCACAATTAAAATAGATTACATATGCATTTGAAGTCGAGGTGGTGAGATTTGTCCATGAGCCTTTTTCAGATCAGCCACAGTTCTGATGATGTTGTTCAGCCAGCAGTTCTGATAAGCTTGCACAGAAAGTTCTCCGGGGGGGGGGGGGTGCGATAGATGAAGCTTGTTATCCTTGGTTACTCATGACCCAGGAGAAATTTGATAGTCAGCCCATTTCCAAGGCTGGCGGGGAGTCAGATTCAGATAAGCTTGATTGTTGATTTTCTTCAGGCAGACAGATTTTTTTCCTTCAGCCTTGAGTGTCCATCTGGACGATACGATTCCAAAATGGCCTAATTGTGGGAATCCATTCCACTGATCCATGATATGAGTCTCCCCCAAGGTCAAACCCACCACGCTGACGAGTCCCAGAAGGCGCAGGTGGCCTACTATCATCATAAATCTGCCATAACCTTCATTGGCTTCCTGTCGCCTACAGAATTCAGTACAAAACTGCTCTCATTACACATCAATGCTTACATGGAGCTTCACCAGATTATCTGAAGGATATTCTTATTCCATACTCATCCACCCGGTCGCTGCGGTCACAGAACAGTAATCTCCTTCACATTCCGAGAACCAAATTAAGGACCATGGGAGACCGGGCTTTCAGTGTGGCTGCCCCCCGCCTGTGGAACTCTCTTCCTGACTGTCTGAGAGCCCCACAGTCTGTGGTTGACTTTAAGAGCGGCTTGAAGACCTTTCTTTTCAACCGAGCATACTCTACCTCCTCATGATTCTACTTTTGATCTTAGTTGATACTGTTATTGATTTTACTTGTTTTATTACTTGTTTTATTGACATTTAATTCTGTTGCACTTTGTAGCACTTTGAGATTTTCATTAATGAAAAGTGCGTTATAAATTGAATTCATTATTATTATTATTATTATTATTATAAATTGCCTCCACCTTACGGTTTAGCTCGTAAATCAGCTGATTTTGAGATGTCATGGCTCAAACCTTCACACTGACTCGGAAGCTTTGTCATGGCTGAAACTGCCGTTGAAGTCTTCTTCAATTTCTGATAGAGCAGAGCCCCTCCGATGCCAACAAGCAGAGTCCCTGCTATCATAAATCCAATCATGTAAACGTCTTCAACGTCCTCCACAGACAGGACTGAGAGACACATCACCTGCCACTCTCCCCACGAGTCCATGACATATCCCCCAGTGTGCATCTGTGCTGGACACGCTGGTTCCCCCGGACCTTGTCGTTTTGTTGAAAAAAATCTTGTCAATAGAGTTGATCGTCCATGATACCAGATCCATAATCTTAATTTACGTTCGGGAGATGAGTACCGAGGAGCTTCAGACACACACAGAGAGCAGAGCAGGGAGAAGGAAGAAATGTGGGGGGGGAGAAAGCAAAAAAACTGCCACCTCTCTTAGAGCAAGGAAGGAGAAAAATAAGGTAAATGGTAAATAGACTGTGCTTATATAGCGCCATTCTAGCTTATCGAGACACTCAAAGCGCTTTACACTACAATGGTGCCCTCATTTACCCCTTCATACAGCACTCTACTAAAACTATGCAAAGCTAATTGAACAAATCATTCTATAGAGACTAATCAGAGCTTTATGACTTTCATACACTGATGGGACACACATTGAAGGCAATGAGTGGTTTAGCGTCTTGCCTAGGGACACTTCGGCATGTGACTGCTGGTGGATTTGAACCTCCAACTCTTGCATTTTAGGGCGACTGCTCTAACCACTCAGCCATAGCCGCCCACCACCGGGTCTCTATCCATGGGGGGGTCCATCCCCTTTCAAGGAGATTGGTTTTACTGTGCGTCCAGGTGTGCCCATCTACAGTATATCAAGTCAGTACCTCTCAACCTTATGCAGAAGCTCAGTCTTCTTCTCCACCAGTGAGATGACATTCCATGTCCCAAGAGCCAGCTTTGATAAGCCAAGGTCCCTGCATTCGCCTACAACCCATGGCACTTCACACCCAACTTGTTTGGCCCCTCCTGGAAGTGGTGTGTCCACAGGAAGGCAAACCCATGTTGCTCATTTGGACTGAGCCTGACCGGCCCCATGGATAGGGACCCAGTCACCAGGTACTCCCCCAGGTCTGACTTCAGGGTGATGCCCCAGTAATCCACGTCTGGGCAATGGAGACTGGGCTCTTTGCTATTAATAATAATAATAATAGCAACTGGTAAAATGTAGCAAGATAACTAAGGAAGGTATAAAACAAATACATATTAGAGTTTAGGGTTCAAGCACTAATTTCTTAGCATACACTATAATTGTAGAACAATTACAAACCTATTGTGAGTAACACATTTTCAGAGGTAAACCCATCTCTCTCGAAGGCTGCAGTTCTCCATGAATCATTGATTATTTGCCTATAGAGGCTCCATGCCCTGTGAACCTGCAGTCTTCTCACAATGCTTCAAACAAAAGCTTCAGGCTGAACCTCAGAAAGGTGCCACCAAAGTAGATTCTCATAATCTTTCAAATGTGTAGGAAAAATATATTTTGCAGTACATGTATTCAGCTGATGACAGAATACACATTTACACTTTTTAGACAGTTAATATATGGTTGTAAATATTCATTGTGTAAGGTTACAATTACCATTCATACCTTGACTGTGACACTGGTGGTTGTCAGAAAGACAAATGAATTAAATTACAGGCTCTGAATAGGTTGACATGGGAACAAAGGTGCACAATGCACTTCAATACACTTCTTATACTGTCTGCTATTTCTGTGTAGTTTTTAATAACTTCAAGGTAAATATGTGAATTTGAAGTTCCCAGTGGAATATTTTGGCACTTTTATTGGTAGTTCAAATTAGAAATCAGCATATTTTATCATTTTTTTATTACTGCTAAACTCAGAGAAATAGCTTTGTGATTTATAACTATTTTTATGCTTTGGAAAGAAGTATGTTCACTGACTTAACCAAAATACTGAAATTACCTTTTTGAACTATATAATTACATACTTATTAAAGTCCAAAAAGTGGTTTTGACTTTTACGATGAGAATACAGTATGCTTGTTTTGTAATTTATTCAATTTTTGCTCTTTTTTCGAAGTGTGGATAAAATAATATACCGAATGTGTCACAGTTTTAGACGTTTTGAGACCACAAATGCAAATTCACTCAACAAAACTAAAGTTAAAAAGCTGATATGGCAGCAAATCTTGTTTGGTAGATAAATCACAAGGCGGCACAAGGAGAACCAGACAAACACTGTCAGACTGATGTGTGAGGTATGCTGAGGAACAATAAGAACTGGGGCTGATGAAAATATTAGTTTTAGCTGATCAACTAATGAAACTGGGAACAGGAGTCAGGCTGACTCAGAAAGCAGACACTGATTGATCTCTGATAGGGAAAAGATCAAACTAAATACAAAAAGGCGTTCAATACAAGATCAACTGGACTTTATTTGTTGAAAAATACGTTTTTATATACAGTATATACAGTTTATATACAGTATATATTTGTGTGTTTGTCTCAATAGTGTTTATCTGGAAATGACAGACACAGATTGCCCTAGTGGACAATTATTATTATTATTACTATTTTTTTTGTTGTTGCTTTTTTAAATCTTCTTTTCTCCAGCTTTCTGGGGCATCACTAGTGCTGCCTGGCCACCACTTTGAAAATGCTGTGCTAAAATACTTGACTAGCGAACTGAATGTTGTCTGCTTTAAAAAAAATAATAATAAAAAAATACACAGAGAAATAAAAATCAAACCAAAATATCAAAATTACAAAAGCTTTTACATTAGTTATTTTCTGTTGTTCTTATCGCTGTAAAATAACGTCGGGAACTACAAGATGATGTTAATTCACCCAGAAAATGGCAAGCATGCAACAGGCTGATAATTTTCATTTACCCTTTATTTATCCAGGTAATCTCATTGAGCCACGAGAACTCATTTTCAAGAGAGACCTGTTTTAGGGAGCAGATGGGGGTTAAGGGCCTTGCTCAGAGGCCCAGGGCGGGGAGAATGAGGGTGGAGGCAAGTGTGGGTGTTTCACCTTTGTCCACCCACATTTGTTGATGTTGTCTGTACCGGGGCTTGAACCTTCAGATCACAGGCCCACCGTCTCTAACTTCTGCGCCACCACCTCCCCATGGCATGCCATGTTAGACGTGGGCCTGTGATCGGAAGATCGCCGGTTCAATCCCCGGTACTGACAACATCAAAAAATATGTTGGTGGAAAAAGGTGAAACACCCACACCGGCCTCCACCCTCATTTGCCCCACTCTGGGCCCCTGAGCGAGCAGGTCTCCCTTGAAAATGAGTTCTTGTGGCTCAATGAGACTACCTGGATAAATAAAGGGTAAATGCCATGTCACCACTTCCTAACTAAGACATACTTAAAAATACTATTAATAAGTTAAACTGGTTATAGGGTTTATATTTACATTATACATATTCACTGATCAATCAACAGATACTTTTAATTTTAAAGCACTAATTGATCTCCAATATATTCAGAATGAACAAAAAAAAAACATTTGATATACTGTACATATACATTTAAAGACATTTTATTTTCTGTATTTATTTATTTATTGCTGTTGCACATCCACTCATAGATAATATAAAGTATCTTGTGCTTTGTAGATGGACAACTGTTCAAGTTAAACCGACTGGTTTGAATGCCCTGGTCATGGTATTTAATAAGATAGCTAGGGATATCTCCTTCCACTACTACTTTTGACCTCTTTAACTCTCCTTTCACTTTTATGAGTCTAATTCATTTACACCCCAGTAAGCCTTGCCATAAGTTGGCATTTTGACAGTTTTACTCTACAGAATGTAACTCATGACTTTTGTTAACGCTGCTGCACAATTTTTGGACCTTCCTTGTTATACAGAGCAGTTACATGTATTGAATAGCTTATTTGTCTTTTCGACAAAGTCTGATAGCTTCTGGCGAATCGATTGATTGAGACAGACCACTTGTGGACAGAAATGCTCAGAGGAGAGCTGAAACATGGTCAACAGAGCAGATTATTGAGGCAATCAACCAAAAGCTCTGCGGTCAATTCCAACGTGGGGAAGTTAATCTGAACACAAACATTTCCCCCTCTCTGCCCACCTTCTCACCTCACTGTTTTTGTGTGTTTGCTTCCTGTCCTTTTTGTCCTCCCCTCCCCTTATGTTTAGTGCTGCTGACATGAACACTGATACCAATGACTTGCCAGGAGGAGCTCCTCAACAATTCACACTGATTGTTCTCAAATTGCTCGGCTGGTAGAATCACCACTTTTGTTTGATGCTTTAAAGTGCCCCTGATTCTGCTGGTACAAGTATCTTCAGTATTTCCAGTTTTTACAGATTTATGTGGATTTTTTTTAGTCCCTTAAACCAAACCCCTCTCTGACCATCAACCTCTGTAGGACTTTTCATGTAAGAGGTTGTTGCACTAGAGCAGGGATGGACAATTGTTTTTACAGAGGGTAAAATCAAGATATTTAAGCAATCAGAAGGCTGCATAAAGAATTCCATCCATCCATTATCTTTTACCTGCTTCTTCCATTTTGGGTCATGGGGATCCAGTGCCCATGTCCAGCCATCACTGTGCAAGGGGCAGGGTAGACCCCGGACAGGTCGCAAGTCCTTCATAGGGACACATAGAGAGAATTGAGACAACCAGTCATTCAATCTCTCACTCACACCTAGGGACAATTTAGAGTCACCAATCAGCCTAACATGCATGTTTTTTGTCTGTGGGAGGAAACTGGAGTACCTGGAGAAAACCGATGCATGCACAGAGAGAACATGCAAACTTCACCCAGAAAGACCAGGATTTGAACCGGGGACCTGCTCGCTGAGAGGCAGCAGCTCTACCAGTTGTGACACTGTGCTGCCCTGCATGAAGAATTGAAAAATAAATTTGATTCAGGACAGATAATCTGGAAGACTCTTTCTGGGTTTTTCTTGTTGTAGGATTGTCAGCATGGTTGATAAAAATATGTCGCTTTACCTGCATTGCAGGGGATATTTAGTTATCTAAAAGACAGAAAACAGTTTTTTCAAATCAAAAAGGCGTTCAATTCAAGATCAACTGGACTTTATTTGTGCCCCTTTATTTTTCAAATAGACGATACAAGATCTAATTTATGCAATGTTTTATCTGGAGTACCACAGTGCTCTGTACTTGGACCTAAGTTGTTAATTTTATATGTAAATGATTTAATGAAGGTGTCCAGTGTCCTTAAATGTGTTCTTTTTGCTGATGACACTTTCTTTTGTTTGGGTAAAGACTTGGAGCAAATGTTTGAGTTGATAAATATTGAGTTTGTTAAAATATAAAATTGGTTTAAATTAAATAAGTTATCGTTGAACCTGGATAAAACCAATTATATGATATTTAGTAAGAAAAAGATAACTGTTGATGTTCCTTTTAAGATTGATGGTATTGAGATAAGCAGGGTAAGGGAGGTGAAGTTTTTGGGTGTACGGTAATTATTGATGATAGGTTGTCATGGAAACAACACATACATTTTGTAAGAACTAAAATATCTAGGTCCATTGCAGTGCTGTATAGAGTTAGAGATTTACTAAATGATAAAGCACTGCTCGGTGCGGCTCGGGTGGTTGCTGAGGCAAAAACTCGGGCGTGGGAGGAGTTCGGAGAGGCCATGGAGAATGACTTCCGTACGGCTTCGAGGCGATTCTGGTCCACCATCCGGCGTCTCAGGGGGGG
>JBBPBX010063354.1:0-14815 GCA_038048925.1 Garcialebias charrua | reverse complement strand
GAGGAGGAGGAGGAGGAGGAGGAGGAGGAGGAGGAGGAGGAAATGGAGGGACAGGGACCTCTGACCAGTGGCAAGCTGCCTCCGTCACTTGCTGAACTGTTTCAGTGATACTGAGGACGAGGAGTTTCTGGGGTTTGAGTATGGGGAACATTTTTTGTAAATTTTGTAAATAAAAACCACAAAATAAATATATGTTTGTGTCATCTTTATGTGCGGGTGTACCGGTAGTAATTTTAAAGCTGCTTTATTTACGGTATGTGGGTGTAACTGTCAAAGTGCATTTCTGAACAAAAATTAAACTGAGACACACTCTTAAAAAAAGGTCAGCCAACAAAAATTTTTTTTGGCGTTTCTGTAGTTAAATTTTAATGATGTTGGTGTTATTTACGTTCTAAAATAAGCTGATGTGTAATCATTTATTAACAAAAGTTAAACTGAGACACACTCTTAAAAAAAGGTCAGCCAACAAAAAAATTTTTTGGCGTTTCTGTAGTTAAATTTTAATGATGTTGGTGTTATTTGCGTTCTAAAATAAGCTGATGTGTAATCATTTATTAACAAAAGTTAAACTGAGACACACTCTTAAAAAAAGTCAGCCAACAAATATTTTTTTAGGTGTTTCTATAGTTAAATTATTATTATTTTTTTTACTTTTTATTGAATTTTTCTTTTTTTTTTCTCCAACAAAAAAACACAATATTATTAAACAGCAAAGATGGCAATGAAACAATTGCATGTAACCATTGGTGAAGACATTATTAAACTGAGTCAGTAACATAACATGTACATTATAATCCACACCAAAGGAAAAAAAAGAAAAAAGAAAAAGAAAAATAATCCCTACCCAATCACTGCCAAAAGGAAAGGGAAAAAAATAAATAAAAGGTGAAATAGCCAAGAGACTGCATTAACCTGAATGAGTTGTGTTGTCAAAGAGACTGGAATAGATTCAGGAAAGGTCCCCAGACATTCTCAAATTTACCCTCTTTCTGTTGGAGTGTGAATCTGATTTTCTCCAGCTTTAAACAGGACATGATGTCAGCCAACCACTGAGCGTGAGTGGGTGGAAACGGTTCTTTCCACCTAAGCAAAATAGCTCGTCTGGCCAGGAGAGAGGTGAACGATATTACATGTTGTTGGTTTTTATTTAGGTTTGTCATGCCCTCTACAAGACCAAACAGAGCAATCAGTGGGTCAGGGTTCAGGCGTGTATCTAGTACATGTGATAAAGTCTGAAAGATTTCCCGCCAATATTTGTTCAGAGATGGGCAAAACCAAAACATATGGGAGAGAGAGGCTTCAGCATGTTTGCATCTCACACAGTATGGGCTGACATCAGGATACATAGAGGACAATTTCAGTTTAGAGATGTGAGCTCTGTGCACCACTTTAAATTGTATTAGACAATGTCTAGCACAGAGAGAACTGGAGCTCACCAGTTTGAGTATGGAGGTCCAAGAGTCCTCTGAAATAGAGGAGCCGAGATCCTCTTCCCAAGCAGCTTTGATTTTATCTGAGGAAGCACGCTTCAAATCCAATAGTTTACTGTAAATGAATGAAATGGACTGTTTTTTATTTGGGTCTAGAGAAAGAATAGTGTCAACAATACTGCTATCAGTTGAAATGGAGAGGCTGGACAAATGAAGAGTAATAAAGTGCCGTATTTGGAGATACCTAAAAAAATTGGACTGGGGAAGACTAAATTTTTCACATAGTTGTTGAAATGAAGCTAAAGTGTTATTGAGAAACAAGTCATTGAAGCGTACTATACCCCTTCTTTGCCATTCTTTAAAAACAGAGTCCTGAGATGAGGGTTTGAAAAGTTGGTTAGACATGATAGGGCTATAGAGAGAGAAACTAGAGAAATTGAAACATTTACGAAATTGTGCCCAGATTTTTAGTGAGTGTTTTATAACTGGATTTATAACAGTTGTAAGTGGTGGAAGCGGGAGTGAGGATCCCAAGAAAGCCACGGAGGACCATTTCCCAGAACACTGTGACTCCATCTCTACCCAGTCAGGGCTGTCAGGCCTGTTGTAATAGAATGACCAGAATGCTAGACAGTGCAAGTTTGCTGCCCAATAATAAAAGCGGAAATTTGGAAGGGCAAGACCGCCTGCGGCCTTAGTTTTTTGGAGATGTGTCTTATTTAAGCGTGGACGTTTTCCTTGCCACAGATATGATGAAATGATGGAATCTAACTGAACAAAGAATGAACCAGGGATAAAAACAGGAATATTTTGAAAGAGATATAAAAACTTAGGTAAAGTGACCATCTTGACTGAGTTAATACGGCCTATGAGGGAAGTGGAAAGCGGTGACCATCGGGATAATGCCTGCTTTGTCTGATTCAACAGAGAGACAAAATTTTCTTGATATAAATCTTTATACCTCCTCGTAACTGTAACACCCAGGTAAGAGAATTTTGTCTTCTCAATTTTAAAAGGCCATTTACTAAAGTCAAGAGTCTGCGCCAGGGTATTAACAGGGAAAATTACACTTTTACTCAGGTTTAATTTGTAACCAGAATTTATTCCAAATTCCTCAAGTAATGATAAAACGGAAGGCAACGTGTCAGTCGGATGAGAAATGAAAAGTAAAAGGTCATCAGCATAAAGGGAGACCTTGTGCTCCATATCGCCTCTCCAGATTCCTGAAATTGTGTCACAGGACCGCAAAGCAGTGGCAAGAGGTTCAATTGCCAGGTCAAAGAGCAAAGGGCTCAGTGGGCATCCCTGGCGAGTTCCTCGATGTAGACTGAATGGTTTCGATATCTGAGAGTTGGTCCGAATGGTTGCGGTGGGATGTGAATAAATTAATTGCACCCATGTAATGAAATTGGGGCCAAAACCAAATTTGTCAAGAACATTAAACAAGTAGTCCCATTCAACCCGATCAAATGCTTTCTCCGCATCAAGGGAAATAACACACTCAGGAACAGTATCCGAAGGAGAATAAATAATGTCCAAAAGGCGTCTGATATTAAAAAAGGAGTGCCTGCCTTTAATGAATCCAGTCTGGTCTTTTGATATGATGAAAGGAAGGATCTTTTCCAACCTTTGAGCAAGAACTTTGGCTAAAATTTTGGCGTCTGTATTTAAAAGGGAGATTGGTCGATAAGAGGAACAGTGAGTTGGGTCTTTTCCTTTCTTTGCAATGAGGGTAATGCAGGCATCTAAGAAAGATTTTGGAAGGGATCCTTGGTCAAACGACTATGGAATAAACTTCTGAATAACAAGGCAAGGCTGTCCAAACGGAGTTCAAGTTTATAAGATTTAAGGTATCTTGCAAGATAGAGAACAGAAATGGTACAGGCACGAAGCTGTCTGGCTCTGCTCTGCTCAGACAGTAACACAGCATGGATTAAGAACCCTCGTACAGTTGGGGGTGGTACCACAGGTGGAACCGGGAGGTGTTTATCACCAGGTGGAAACTTTTGATAACATATGAGTACTCAGCAGATGGAAAATGAGCATTCAGCACTTCTTACAGCGTTTTCAGACTAACACGAGCAGGTCACTGTTTATTCAGCAGATAAAATGAGGAACATGACGTTAAAACTTAAGGAACAGGTGGTTGGTTTCACACAGATGGTCACAAAATGTGGTTGGTTTCACACAGGCATTTTGGAGTGCATGATTCTGAACACATAAGTTTAATTATGAGTTTAATATCTGAGAGTGTATGATTTTACTTAACAATTCCCTCCTTTTGTTCCGTCAGGAACAACTAAGATAATATGATTCACAACAATAACAAAATCAATATTTGTAATAAAAGTGAAAACACAAAGAAAATCACAGTGTTATTAAATCATAAGTTATGCCTCCCCAGGCCTAACTGGATGATGTGAACTTGTGCAGGAAAACCCCGGTGGCAATGATTGTAGAGGTGCTTTGAGGAAAAAGCTGCACAACACCCTGGCCCCACAGCGGTGACCAAATCTGGTGTCCATATCATCCTTACATTCAGTTGATCTATAAGAGAAGAAAAAAGTATGAGACTCTCAAAATAAAACATCAAATTACATGTGTCTAAGAGACTTTCCATGCAACCATCATTAACTAGAGATAGAATTAGTAAGTAGCTGTTTTTGTGCAGGTTAAAGACCTACAAATAATGTGACAAGCAACAGTCATGTTCAAAAACAATTGAAAACAGAACAATTGAGGATTAAAGTACAAAAGAAAATAAATGGACAAATGATATGTAATTTAATCAGGATAAAATGTAATCAAGTTAAAGTTATTGTTGAAGTTGTGCCGTTGACATATGGAACCATGAAGACGGGGTTACCGTTGTAGTCCCTTCGACCAGGACTCTGTTTGAGCTCTCTCTTAGCTGGATTGAGTTGGCTCACATTTTCAGGATGCAGGTACCATGTCATGAGACCTATCAGTGTCAGTCCCACAATGACTAGAGTATAGCAAAGCAACTCTTTCATCCCAGTGCATGTTCTAGGTGAAACAGGTTGTTTTAAAATTGTGCGTGGGATGCGTGTATCGAGCATTGTCTTATCTTTTCTGTCGTTGTCAGGAGTTTTTCTAAAGCAGTGTCTCCTGAGCGCGTAGATCCCTCGTTGGCACCCAGCCTCTAGAGCTCTGGCGCGTTGCTCCTCTTGGAAGGAGGGAATCCTGCCAGTGGGTCCTCTGTTGGTGACCTGGTACCTCGGAACGGCTTGCAGTGGGCGGCGTGGATCCAAGTAGCTCTCTCAGCTACTTTCACGGCCGTGTGGGTCACGAGCAACACCTGGTAGGGTCCCGTCCACCTGGGCGAGTTCCAGTGTTTCCTCCTGAAAGATTTAACCATAACAAAGTCTCCAGGAGTTATGTTGTGTAACTTTACCTGAGTTGGGCTGGGTAGCCCTCCTTGGACTTGCTCTCTGATGGATTTGAGGTGGTTGGTCAGATTAATACAATACGTAAGCATGTCGTGATCACAATGTTTTAGATCACTAGTTGAGATTGGTCCCACACCCATGTTGGGTGGAGCCGCAAAAAGGATTTCAAATGGGCTGAGGTTATGCTTAGCTCGTCTCCGCATGCGCAAATGATCAAATGAGGCATTAATAAAGTAAATATATCACAACTTAGCTAAACACAATACAATGTCTAAAAATGTAGTTCTCCGTCAGTTGGTCACAAAGCGCACAGTGGATGCCTCCATCTTAAAAAGGCCACAACTCGTTGGCATGCATTTTAACAATGACTACGAATTGGTTGGACGATTCAGGTCCATCTCAGAGGCATCGGTCCGTCGCGTTGTCACCAACTGAAAGAGAGAGAGAGAGAAAATATCAGTAAAATTTTAAGATGTGGCTACAGGCATTTATCCATATTTCCTATTGTTA
Source organism: Garcialebias charrua (assembly GCA_038048925.1). NCBI lineage: Eukaryota > Metazoa > Chordata > Actinopteri > Cyprinodontiformes > Rivulidae > Garcialebias > Garcialebias charrua. The sequence continues at coordinate 9,465 of JBBPBX010063354.1, read as the reverse complement.
ACAGTATGATAAAATATCCAGACCAATACTTAATAGCAATTTAAATCAATTTAAAGCATTTAAAAACTAAAAATGGTGTAAAACACAAGTTAGGAGATATTTTATAGATCCAGTGCCAGCAGTTTTCAGGTTATGCCACCAGGGAGAGCTCGAGTCACATGTGGCTTGAAGAATCGTTGGTTGACAACATCTGATGTCCAGAGGGTTTCAACCGCCTGATGAGGTCCATTGATCACCCTGTCCTCAAAACAACACAATACAGTATTGCATTAAACATTGAGTCTGATGCCAAATGGAGCTGGAAGAAAATTTAAAAAATAAATAAATAAAAAGAAGTCAAAATCAGTTAGTTTATTCAACTCTCCTCCAGAGATCTGTTGAGGTAAAACAAAAGGAAAAGTTCAAGACTATTGAACGTGCACATCAGTAGTAAAAATGTGGTAAAATACTCTATACATGAAAGCTCAATTAATTTATTTCAGTCCAGTCAAGTCTAGTCAGGTCAGATCAAATCAAATCAAATGCTTTTAAGAACGCAGATCCACCACATTTTCCTTGACCCGTGACCAGATCCACATAGGGTCTGTGTTTTGGCTTTGCTGGCCCAGGGGCGTCCCCCTTTAGACCTGCAAAGCCTCTGGAACCTTTTTTTTCCTGTACACATTCCAAAGAAAAAGAAAAATACAATCGTTATTAAGAGCACCAATTTTACTTGTCTTCGATACACAGATATATACAGAGCCATATTGTTTGTAGGCTTCTGATTTCTCCAACTTTTTTCTGAAACAGTACAGTGTGTCTTTTTATTTTATTTTATTATTTTTTTTTTATTTATTCGAGGTTGCTTAAGGCCTTTGTATAAATGTCAATGCGGTTATCTTAACTGGTCTATTAAACTCCTCAGTTTTATGATTGGACCTTTTTTGTTGTTGTTGTTGTTGTTTGTTTTGAATATAAAACCTAAGAAGTTATTTTATTTTTATAACTAATGATCTAATCATTGTATATTTTTATGAGCTCTCTTTATTTATTTATTTAGACTAGTTCTCATCCTCCATTTTAATGAGTTATATTTAAGAATAGTTTTAGAATAGTTCTCAATCTCCCCCCCCTTTGAAACAATTTTTCTGTTTCATCTAAGTTGGAAAGATAGTGTTGCTATAATTTACTAACACACAGTCTGAGTGTTGGTTTCAGAAATATAAAATAAAATAAAAATTATGTAGTTGTAACAGGCCTACTGCAAATGTTCAATCTAAATTTTGAAAACATAAAGCTATATATGAAACAAGTTCTTATACAATTTCCTTCTAAAAAATTAACCATAAATTTCATCCCTTGTAGCAAACCAGACCCACGAAAATGCATCTAAACTGTTAATCTCAGAGTCTTCTGGAACAAGGACAAGTAAACAAGCTGACCCCCTTGTATCAGTGTTACACTAAGAATCATGAGACATGCACGTCAAAATGTAACATGCACATCCTAAAGTGTGCCTATGTGTTTCATTTAGCAATTTTTATCAAAGCAAACTGTAATTTTGATCACAACACTGTCAACGGATGAACCAATCAGATCAGATGTTAGGTCGACACCTCCACTGGACTGCTGTAGATGGTGCTCGCTCTGTTTGTGAGACCTTGTTCAGCCTGTGTCGGCTCCAGCCTCTCCAGTGATGCAGCTTTGTTCAGTGAACGTAGCAGGTGGTTGTTCTGCTGTGCTGATCTTCTCCAGCTTCAGTGCTGCATGTTCAGAGTCACACTCTGCTGTCTGCTCACGCCATCCTGCAAATTCTGCTGCTTTGTTCCGTCCAGGCCCCCCAAATCTGGACTTTATTAAAGTTCAAGTTTGGCAGTTTGTTGCTGGCTTTACTTGGCAGACAGTTCTTTGACAGTTCTCTGACAGGTCTTTGACAGTTTTTGTTTGTAGCCTTCACTCAGTGACAGTTCTTTGCAGTAGTTGTACTGGTGTTCAGCACCTTGAGTTCATCGAGCAGTGCCATAGCATTAGTGGTGTTCTTAGAAAGTCACAGTACCAGTTTTAGTGTCAACTTTACACATCAAATCCAATTCAATCAAACCGATAACCACAGTCGCAGTGATAAAAAACAGATGCTGTATGTATTTTTGGCAGAGTTCTAGCTTAGTGGAGGTTTATCTGTACAAATTATGTGTTCTGTTCAAAGGTTGTGGGATCAGCCAGACTCACCCCCTTTTCCACAAACTCGGTCTTCTCACACGCTGCTGAGAAGGAAAAAATAGAAATATAATGTAAATATTAAAAGCCAGGTTCAAAAATAATCAACAATTAACAAGTTCTATTTTGGGGCCTCAGCATTTACCTTCAACAGAGTCATCCCGCATCAGGTTTGCACAACGGATTTTTAAAAGAAAACCTCTAAGTTACATTAAGAGTGGAAACATTCATTTTAATCCTAAAATCAAGATCAAAGCCAAATTCCCTAAAATCTTCTATTATAAACAATGTCCTGATTTTTCTTTTTCTTAGAATATTTGTTTTTGACTCACCGCCTGTCAGTGAGGATCACTCAGTGGTCTCTTTTTTAATATCAAAATGAGACATTTGGTGAGGATTGAGACCTGCAACTTTTATAATTAAAGCCATAATCTTCTTAATTTATCAAAACGTACCTAAAATTAATCCTTTAAGCAATTACCCTTCTTGCATGGTGCTGCCTAAATAAATTAATAAAATGTTGCAGGTCAAATTTTACACCTGTGGGGAATCATGCATAAAAAGAGCTATGTTGTAGTGTATTAAAGCCTCATAACATTTTTCAGCTGCCATCTGCGGCGCTGTTAAGTGAATCATACATTCTCAGGTATTAAACACGATTAAACTCATGCATTAAACTTTTTACCTCATATTCAGTGTTCATGCACTCCAAATGACTCTGTGCATCTTGTGACCACCTAGTTCTGCTGACTCTGTTTATCTTGTGACCATCTGTGTGAAACCAACCATTGTTCCTCATATAATGTCCTGTTCTTCATTTTGTCTGCTGACCAAACTTGTGATCTCCTCGTGTTAGTCTAAAAACACTGTTGCATTGTAAGAAAATGCTGAGAGCCATTTTCCATTTGCTGAAATGTTCATTTTCTACTTGTTATCAGGAGTTTCCACTTTGTGATAAGAAAGAACTTCCTTGTTCCACCCATGGTTCCATCCTGTTCCTCCTTCAACCCCCCCAAACTAGCCCCTCCTTTACGAAGGTTTTTAACCCTGCTGTGTTACCCTCTGAATTCAGAGCAGACCTAGACAGCTTCGTGCCTGTATCATTTCTGTTCTCAATCTTGCAAGATTATTAAATCTTTTAAACTTGAAACTTCGTTTGAACAGCCTTGCCTCTTTATTCAAAAGTTTATTTAACAATTTGGTGGCAGCGGTGGGATATTGCGTTTGACTGCATCGCCGCTGGAGACGACCGGACGTGGACCCCGGGGCCGCGGGTCTCAGACTCGCTCCTCTTTCCTCGAGTAGACTTCAGAGACGGGAGGACGTTCGGTTCTCACAGCGGGGAAAAGCCAGCATCGACAATATCAACGAACCGACAAGGCTGAGAGGTAAAGTAAAAATCTCTTTTCAAGTTTAAAGGATTTAAACCGGGGTAAAACTGATACGAGACGCGTTCAAGGACCGTAGGAAATTTGAGCGTCAGGGACGCAGGGACCGTGAATCGTTGTGAGCGCAAGAACATGTCGACTGTTGTGAGCGTTTATTTTTAAACGCAAGAACACGTAAATCGTTGTGAGCGCGAGAGCACGTAAAGCGTTGTGAGCGTTTATTTTTTAAACGCAAGAACACGTTAAAATTGTGAGCACTCGATGGTGCAAGAGCAATTTGTGCGTTAAACTCTTAACGCAGGAGGGTCCGTTTGAAAACCAAGCACGTAGGTAGTTTAAATGTAGAAATACGTTAATAAATTACCGCCAATCGTGCCGCACGTAGGCTGTTATGAGGTAGAAATACTTTAAAGGCGGCCGCAAATCGTGCTACAGCAGCAGTGAATTTAAAGAGCGCTCAATAAAAAAAATAAAAAAAATAAAATAAAAAAAAAAATAAATAAAAAGCAAAAAATAACAAATAAAAATAGATAAACTTATGTAGTTACACTCGTTTTGAAATAAAATAAAATAATTAGGCGCATAACTTGATTTTAAACAATAAATAAATTCATTCAAAAACAACTAGATATAAACCTTAGTTTTAAACAACAACCAAATTCATCCAAAAATAAAATAGGCAAATAACCTGTTTTTAAAACAGGTAAAATTAACTGAAATATTAAATAAATACAGATAACAAATAGAATTAAATAGATATAGAAAAAAAAAGTGAATAAAACAGACATTTAAATCAAATAAAAATAATAAAAATAAAAATAAAATAAGATGGGAACAAAAAGCAGCAAAAGTGAAGCTTATATGCCATGCGGGCCTGAGATTGATAGAATGAGAAGACTTCACGGTGATCTGTGTCTAAGCTTTGTGCCACAGTGGCATTGTAAATTCAATTTTCCAAGAAATGGATCGTTTGATCCACAGGAAATACAAAAATTAGAAGAACAATTGTTAGAACAAAAACGTAAGATTTGCAGCAAGAAAAAGATTCCACAAGGTGAGTTGTTAACAGTGACCAATCATGAGCAAGCTTTTAAGCTGTGGAAAAATGAATCCAAATTACAAAGTCAAAGAGTAATATCAAAAAACCTCCAGATGACCCAGAAGATTAAGAAAGCAGACCAGAAGGCTCCAAAAGAGACAAAACATTTAGGGAAAAATAATAAGAAAGGGACAGAAACACAAACTAACCCACTAAATGTTTCTTTCTCTCCTTCTGCTCCATCTGCGGCTGGAACTTCTGGCTTCCCACCTCTCACCGTGCCGCTGTATCCGTCACTGGCACATCTGAGTTCACCCCAACCACCACCGTACCCTGAGCTACAGAGAGCTGGACAACTTTCAGACTGGTTTCTGAACATGGACATGGACGATGACTTCCAAGGCTCCAAGAAAAAGGAGAAACCAGGAGCGTCAGCTGGAACAGGTACTGACAACACACCTGTCTCTCCATCCTCACTCTCTGATTTGACTAACATCTCAACATCAGACTCTGAACAAGAGGAAAGAGTTTCTGGTGGACCAGTCACAAGAAGTCAAACTGAAATAAATCAGCTTAAGGAAAAAGAAAGGCAAATTCAAGCTGAAATTGAAAAAATTCAACAAAAAACTGCAGACAAAAAGAAAGACACAACCACCTTCATCACTGCACCTATGATTGAGGTGGGGGGGGCTGAGCAGCCACAGTTGGTTTATAGACCTTGGCCACACGCCGCGCTGATTGATATGGCCAAACAGCACCTGCCTGACAGAGCCCAGGGTGGAAAAATGATAGCTCTGGCATTGCTCACGTTAGTCAGAGTGATAAGACCAACTCTCCATGAGATAAAGGTCATTTTATCAGCAATATATGGCCTTGGGTTTGTCTCCCAAATTGACTCTGAACTTTTTGAAAGGGAAGATGGTTTTCAACTCGTCAGCCCAAACATCAACGAAGACAGCAACAAGGAGTATATGAAAAATGTAACAGAAATTGGGGAAAGCCTGGTTAAGGTGTTCCCAGCTGTTCCTTGTTATGCAGACATTGCGAGCACAACCCAGAAACCTGATGAAACTCCACAGGACTACGTGAACCGTCTCCTGCCCATCTTCAAAACCCATTCAGGCATCCTTGAGCCTGACAACAACTGGAGACACGACACAGCCCCCTCACCATTTGAAGCCATCTTCTGCCAGGCGGTCCTGAGTGGTTTTCTCCCACAAATAAAGAAATCAATCAAAACCACCTACATCGGCTGGAAGAAGAGACCACGCCTGACTGAGCTCCTGAATCATGCTGAGCACGCGTGGGACCTGCATGTGACAGAGGTCACCACCACTCAGAAGAAAAAACAAAAGCAGCATGATGAAGCTCAACTGACTCTGCTCCAAGCAGCCACTCAGCTGACCCTGAACCAGGCTCAAGCTGCAAATCACCCTCCGACAGCTGCGAACTACCCTCCAGCAGTTCAAAGGACTGATTTTGCTCCACCTAGACCACAGCCATGTTTCAACTGTGGAAGCCTGGAACACTGGGTCCGCCATTGTCCACACCGACAAGGACCAAGAGGCCGAAACCAAGGTCGCAACAAGTACAGCAACCGGGGCAGAGGGCAGTTCAGGCCCTATCCAAACCAAGGGCCCAACGGCAACCAAAACTTCAACTCCAGACAAAACCAACATCAAGGCCCGCCCCAAGGCAGAAACGAAGCTGGACTCAGGGGTGAACAAAGCCAGAGGGGTTACTCAACCTGACTAGCCAAAGATGGTGGGAGCCAGGGATTTCAGACCGCAAGTGCCAGCACACACACACCTGTTTCTGAAACAAATGACACACACACACATACATACACAGGAGAAGTTATTCCTACTTACTTCAAATACACTCAAGCTGCTTATCTGAAACTACCAATGATAACTGCAGTGGTTGAAAACATTTCATTAGAATTTCTTGTAGATTCAGGAGCAACACAGTCATTGATCATGCGTAAATGTCTTCCTAATGCTCCACTTTCTAACAAAATTGTCCATTCCATAGGTGCATCTGGCGAGACAGTTCCTGAAGCGGTCACAGTTCCACTCAAGATCATTGATCCTTTTGATCATGAAACACATGAACATCAGTTTTTGCTTTCTGACTCTTGCCCAATAAATTTATTAGCAAGAGATTTGATTCTGAAATTTAGACTGGCAATAAACTGTGCACCTGATGGTTTAACTGTGTCTAAACAATTAGAGTCTGATACTCTGGTCTCTCTCACACCTGAATTATTGTTCATTTTTCAGTGGTTGTTAATTGATCCACATCAGAGAGACACTCTGCTTTCAATGGCCAGAGAAAGGCTGCCACCTAGTGTCTGTTTTATGACTGAACCACATCTACACTGCACTGCTCATGTCGTTTCAGATCCAGCTGACCCATTAGGGGACTCATTTCTGCAAACACAGACAACACAACTTGTCACCACATCCATCTGTTGGACACAAGACTCATGTTTTGTGCTGATAGATTTGAACAACAAAACAACACCTCAGACAAGCTACTTCACAGTACCTGACTCATTTCCTCACATCTCACTAGCAAAGCCACCTGACTCCCAATGGCGTTCCCTAGGTCCTCTAGCACTTAGAGCACACACCACACATGACTGGGAACCACGTGATGATTGTTCCTTCTCGCCGTCTCTCAACATGTTTAGGCAAGATTGTTGCCTCATGCTGACAGCACGGCCAACAAAAGAAGTGATTGATAACAATGCATGACTAGTTACGTCCATGATGTCTCTGGACGACCCTGAATTGGCAGACGTCCCCGCCCATCTCTGGGCCACAACTAAATATGATGTCGGGTTAATTAAGGGCCAAAAACCAATTGAAATAACACCAAAGTCTTCTTATAGACCTAAAATAGCCCAATACCCACTGAAGCCTGAAGCAGAAAAAGGTATCACTCCAGTTTTCCGCTCCTTGCTAGAAGCAGGCGTGATCATCGCCTGCCCTGAGTCACCAGTGAGAACCCCAATTTTTCCAGTCAAAAAGATCAGACCTACTCCTCCAGATGAATGGAGATTTGTTCAAGACTTAAGAGCAGTTAATGCCTCTGTCCAAGCAAGAGCACCTATTGTACCTAACCCTTATGTCATCCTTTCCCAGATCCCTGCAGGCTCCACATATTTCAGTGTGATAGACTTAGCAAATGCGTTTTTTAGCGTTCCAGTTCATCCCAACAGCCAGTTCTGGTTTGCTTTCCAATTCCTGGGAAAGGCTTTCACTTTTACGAGGCTCCCGCAAGGGTACTGTGAATCTCCCACTATTTTTCATCAAGCACTGAATGATAGTTTGATGAGTTTCTCTCTGCCTCATGATTGTGCTTTATTACAGTACGTGGATGATTTGCTGCTGGCTGCACCATCTGAACAGTCTTGTAAAGAGAACACGATCAGACTGCTGACATTTCTGGCAGAACAAGGTCACAAAGCATCATTGTCAAAATTGCAGTTTGTGCAAACTACTGTCACTTTTCTTGGACACAGGATCTCCAGAGAAGGAAGAAAAATTGCTGACTCGCGTGTTGAGGCGATCGTGAAACTGCCATTACCGGTAACAAAAAAACAACTCATGTCTTTTCTAGGTCTTTGCGGTTATTGTAGGCATTTCATCCCAAACTACGCTGAGGTTGAGGCTCCTTTAAGAAAGGTATGTCATGACAAACATTTACAAATGAGCTCACATGTCACGTGGACAACTGAGGCACTGCAGGCCTTTGAAACACTCAAGCAACAGTTGCAAAAGGCTCCAACTCTTGGTATTCCAGATCCAGAACGCCCGTTTACACAGGCTGTGGATGAGAGGAAGGGCCACATGACGTCAGTGTTGTTGCAAAAGCATGGGGACAGATTGAAACCAGTCGCCTACTTTTCAGCTAAATTGGATCCAGTAGCTGCTGGTTTACCTCTCTGCTTGCGAGCTGTAGCAGCAGCAGAAAAAGCTGCACTGGCGAGCAGAGACATTGTGGGGTATTCTGATCTGACTCTTCTTGTCCCCCACGCAGTTACTCAAATTCTAAATGAGCAAAAAACTGCTCATCTTTCAACCGCACGTTGGTTACGTTATCACACCACACTGTTGGACATGCCAAACATCACCATCCAACGATGTAATGTCTTGAATCCTGCGACTCTTTTGCCTAACGAGGATGACGGTGAACCACATGACTGTATGGCGGAACTTGAAGTCATATGCACACCACGACCTGACTTAGAACAGAATCCTTTGACTGACCCTGATTGGGAACTTTTTGTTGATGGATCTTCTTCCCGTGACCCTGACACTGGTCAGATTCGCAGTGGATATGCTGTTGTCACCCTCACACACACAGTTGAATCATCTTCTTTACCATCATGCTCAGCACAAGCCTGCGAGCTGGTGGCTCTCACTCGTGCATGTACACTTTCTGAAGGCAAAACTGTTAACATTTACACAGACAGCAGGTATGCTTTTGGAGTTGTTCATGACTTTGGAGCTTTGTGGAAACACAGAAACTTCCTCAAGTCTGATGGCCAACCAATCCTTCATCACAAACTTGTGGACGAACTTCTTACTGCAATCACTCTCCCTCTCAAAATTGCAGTCATCAAATGTGCAGCACACACATCAAACACTGATCCTGTCTCCATAGGCAACTCACTTGCTGACGCAGCAGCTAAACAAGCCTCTATGTTGCCTAACCCAACTAACATGCTTTTGTCTTTGCCTTTAAACAAAGCTGATGATGTTTCATTCTCTGTTTCAGATATGCAAAAGTTTGCACCAGCCAGTGAGAAGGCAAACTGGAAGAAACACGGAT
>JBBPBX010063353.1:0-10465 GCA_038048925.1 Garcialebias charrua | reverse complement strand
CAAGGAATCAGCTGGGAGCAGAGCACCGCAGCCTCGACACCATTCAGCCACATGTGCCCCACCGCAAAAGCAAAAAGGTTGAGCACCGGCAGAGACCACCGCCGGCTCTACGTCGGACCGAGCACGCCTGGAGTGAGAACAGATTTGTTCCCCGCCAGGCGGACCGGTACAGAACCTCCTCGGCGAATCGGGACATCAAACAGAAGCGTGCCTGATGAACCAGGACCGCTTCTTGATTTTACACTATCACCCGCCCACGTGGTACGGGAAATGATCTTTTTACGTCCAGACTTTGTTTGTAGCACGGTACAAAAAGCTGGTGACTTTGTTTTAAACACAAATCATGTTCTTTCTGCTGTGAGTGACATAAAGTCAAATATGTCATTACACATAAGCACGAATAAAGCTAAAAAAAAACATCCCCTCTCTGTTTCCTTGACTCAAAAAACAAAACAAAAAACAACAAACACAATAACATCAGCAGAACGGGTCCCTCTGTCCTGCCAGCCGACATAAAGGGAGGGGGCCATCTCCCCCCCTCCCTCATGGCTCACGAGGTGTTAGCCTAATCAAAGAACCCTTGCAGGGTGCCTCTGTTCTGTCTGCAACAGACAGGCCCGGAGGCGTCTGCAAGCAGGCCCCACACTCCTCACAGAGACAGGTGAGGGGGGTCACGTGCTCCAGCCCCCGCTCCGTTGTAAACCATGGGGCGGACAATACACAAACCAAACAAACCCGTGACGCGTCCGCGCTCCAGGGGTGCGCGCCGACAGAATCTGACGACCCACCTTCCTGGCCACCTATTCAACGGTTCCCAGTAAGGGACGGGGGGCCACGGCAGAAGCCCGCAGGCTAACACCAGCTTCACACGTTCACAAAAGCAGTTGTGATGAAACTGCAGTGTGTGTAAACAAACCAGGGCTGAATCAGACTCCTCTTCATTTTAATCGAAGAGGACTGAGCTCTCTGTCACCAATCAACATAAAGTGTGCTCGGCACAAAGGACCATCTCCACATTCTCATGCTGAAGCTACCCCCTTATCTGTGGTGGGCGACACGCAATACTCAAGCAGTGATCTTGCAGCACGTGACCACGCTCAATGTGCTGACTCAGTTCTGCTTTTAAACGACATACCCCCACCGGGTGAAACACAGTCCACCAGTGGTTTGTCAGGCTCCAGGACCCCTTTAAGGCTGGAGACCAGTAAACCAGGCCCAACCAGGAAACAGGCTGGGGCCAGGAGTTCTGCTAGTTTACAAAACTTGCAACCCCTCCAATCCATGGTCCCCAACAAGAAGAGGAAAAACAGACATTCTGTCCCGCTTTTGTCTAATAATGACAACAGATTGCCTCTGTCCCCAGACACTCTTGATCAGAGCAGTATGGATGTACATCTGCAGGAAGGTCCTCTCCCTAACGTGGTTGACCTTCAAGGGACCATAGGAATTAGAGCCCTTGATGGAGAGCTAGTTTTACCACCTGCTCCTCTACAGGGACCCTCCAAGTCACCAGAAGGGACAGTCTCGCCACTTAGGCTGAGAGCTATGGCAAATTTCAGTTTGGTGGTGGAAAGGGACAAGCTAGTGGCCTCAGGCCTGTCAGAAAATATGGTAAATACCATTCAAAATGCACAAGCTGGGTCAACTCAGTCTCTTTACGCACGGAAGTGGCATATTTTTTAAGCCTGGTGCACAGAAAGAAATATTATTTCTTATTCATGTGACCTGGCTCAGCTCCTCACCTTTCTTCAGGACTTGCTGGAGAAAGGTTGTTCTTTTTCAACAATTAAGGTGTTCCTATCAGCAATTTCTGCCTGTCACGAAGGCTGGGGAAGCAGGACGCCTGGCGCGTATCCTCTCATAATAAGATTTATGAAGGGCGTGCTAAGAAAGAGACCCCCCAGCAGGATCTTGACCCCTGGATGGGATCTTAGTCTGGTCTTGGGGGCTCTCTGTGATCCCCCATTCGAGCCACTGAGCGACATTAAGATAGACTTATTATCTTATAAGACTGCTTTTCTTCTGGCTCTTTGCTCGGCGAAACGTGTGGGTGACCTCCATGCCTTGTCCGTACATCCAATGTGTACAAGGTTTGCCCCCGACAGGTCAAAGGTCACCCTAAGGCCTAATCCTGCATATACCCCCAAGGTCTTGACTCTAAACCACAGAAGTCTAGACTTTGATCTCTCTTCTTTTCCACCTGCTCCTGTCCTCACTCAGGAACAGGAAAGGCTGAAGGCTCTCTGCCCTGTGAGAGCTTTAAGCACTTACATGCAGAGAACAGCCGAATGGAGAAAAACAAATCAACTGTTTGTGTGCTTTGCAGCACCTGCTACCGGAAAGGCCCTATCAAAGCAACACACTGGGTGACTGAGGCCATTAAAAGGGCGTACAGTAGCAAAGGTCAACAGGTGCCATCTGGAGTGTGCGCTCACTCTACTCGGGGCTTGGCCACCTCGTGGTCACTGTTCAAGGGTGTACCAGTTGCAGACATTTGTGCTGCTGCGAACTGGAGCTCATTAAACACTTTTGCAAAGCATTACAGTTTGGATGTTACTGCGTGTGATGTCACTCAGGCTGTCCTTTCTAACACACAGTAGAAAGCGACCTTGAGATGCCTATTGAATAAAGGCGGACGTTCACACTGGGATGCATTTTACTGAGCATTTCAAGGGCGTGAATGAATTACGTTCCCATAGCATATGTTGCACCGAGAGACATGACTGAAAGGGAACTGAAAGTTATGCACCATAACTCATGTTCCCTGAAGGAAGGGAACGAGGTGCAACATACTTGGCCCTTTTCAATGCTGAAAGCTCGGTGAAGTGCATCTTGGAGATTGATGAATGGGCGTCAGCGGCTTAAGTACCCAGAGGGCGGGGCCTCTGGCGCGACGCTGACGCCCCTGCCGTAAAGGCGTGAATGTATTCCTTCAGGTAATCGCGCGGGGGCACAATTCTCATAGCATATGTTGCACCTCGTTCCCTTCCTTCAGGGAACATGAGTTATGGTGTATAACTTTCAGTTTTTACAGACCTCAAATGGAACATATCAATCTTCAACTATCAGACCAAAGCATTTTTCAGTCATGAGGACAGATTTGTAATGACAAAGCAGATTAGTTCCACATGGCAGGTTTTGGACTAACAAATTAGTCCTGGGACAAAAGTTCTCAGCTTGCATTAAACTAAAAAAAAGGGAACGTAACTCTAACCAGAAACATTTGCATTTCCTGCAATAGAATAAATACTGCTGAAGGCTTTTGCTGAAAGCGGCTCAAAAAGCTGAAAATGCCAAAAGGATTTAATTATTAAAGTGTTATTGTAAGCTAAAATTAAGCAGAAATAAGCAGACAGAGGCTGCAAAGAACACAATAAGATGAATTTGTTCATTCACTGGTGGCCACCCACCTCGCCCACAGGTCGCTGGAGGTGCTCACCATGTCCACGTAAGCCTTCGTAAACTTATGAAGGCTCTAAATAGTGAAATAATAATCAAGAAAGGCGTTCAATACAAGATCAACTGGACTTTATTTGTTACAGAAGACGTTTCGACCTCTATCAAGAGGGCTTTATCAATTCACTGAAACAAACTGTGAGCGTGTGGAGTTATAACAGTCTTAGGAGTCACTGTCACGCCCCAACATAGAATATGTTCATAGAATTGAAAAGAGGCGTCCTCAACGTTTATATTTTATATTTTTATTATATTATAGTTTATTTATTTTATTTTATATATTTTTATTATATTGTAATCCTCAACGGATTATAATATTTTATTAGTTATGTATAAAGCTCAACACAACTTACTGCCTCCAAACGTTCAAAAGTTTTTTGTCAAAACAAGGTCTTGTTATAGTCTTAAGGGAACTGAGATTTTTGCAAAACCTCAGTATAGGACCAGTTCGAAAGGTCGGACTGTTTCGATACAGGGAATTGATTTATGGAACAATTTAGAAAACGATGTTAAATATGCTAAGTCTATGCTTGTGTTTAAAAAATTATTAAATCAATTTTTTTTAAAATACGAAAATCTTTAGTTAAATCGATTCTATCAGTAATTATTTAGTCAAAAAATGAAGTTTTTTGTTCAATTACTAGAAAAACATTGCATTAGTTAATTGTTTGGATTGAGTTTGCTTTTGTGGTTTTTTTGTTTTTTGAAAAAAAAGGGGCAGATACTATAAGATTATTTCTTCTCTCTGCCTCCTTTCATTTTATGTCTTTTATATTGTACACTGTATGTTTAAACTTTGTTTTTTTATTGATGTAATATGAACAAATTTTATTAAAAATAAATAAAAAAAAAAAAAAACGTGCCTGTCTCCCATCTCCCCTCTGAGATCAAATGTTCTGTGCCACAAATTAAATGTACTTTAATTAGTGGCACTGTGCTTTTTATTTTTTACGAGTGGCTCAGTTGGTAGAGCTGTTGCCTCTCAGCGAGAAGGTCGCTGGTTCAAATCCTGGCCCAGGTACCTTTGGGTGGAGTTTGCATGTTCTCTCCGTGCATGCGTTGATTTTCTCCGGGTATTCCAGTTTCCTCCCACAGACCAAAAACATGCATGTTAGACTGACTGGTAACTCTACATTGTGTCTAGGTGAGAGAGAGAATGTTTGTCTCTCCATGTGTCCCTGTGATGGACTGGAGACATGTCCAGGGTGTCCCCCACCTCTTGCACACTGATGGCTGGATATGGCACCATAAAAAGGAAGACATGGGTAAAGATGATGGATGGATGGACAGAAATAATGCACAGTGTTGTACAGTCCAGTGGGCCAAGTTGAATTGTCTTTAATTGCATGTAAAAAATTGCACACGTGTATTTTTCTTCACTAACATGGCAGAGTGTTTTGTGACAGCAAGTAGAAGTCCCTGAATACAGACAGCCCTTATGAAGGGGGAATATAGAAAATAACTCTAAATAAACAATGTGTAAAATTAAATAGCTAGATTTTTTTAAATACAAGACATAAAAAAGAAAATGGCACGTGCTCCAACATAATGAATATTTTCCACAAAAATGCAAAATATTTATTATAAATACACCAGAAGACGGGTTTGTTACATCTATAAGGTGAAAAATGCATGGTTTTACACCAAACGAACAACAAGCAATTCTTTACTGAAAAAGTCTGCATTGCTTTTGTTCATGAAACAGTTTTTGTTTCTCTGAAGCAGTAAACATGTTTTAGAACATCAAGCACTGACGGAAAAGAAGGCAGGAATCAGATACCATTTATAGACTCAGTAAACTATTTTATTTTTTCATAAATCATCAAAACACAAGAAAAGGAGAAGATCAACACGTTGGTTTGGTCATTTTAAAGAGATAGTTTAGTGATTTTTTAAAGGTGATGTTCTGTCATATAGTTATAGAATATGAACAGCCATGACGTCACTCGTAAAGCACGGAGTTTGGAGAAGAGGCCAGAGTCTTTCTTCAGACTAGACAAACGAGCAACAACCTTTTTTATTTGTTTTCAAATAACAATTTCTCAAAAGCTGGTTACCTCTATAAAAGAATGCTGTTAGCTAACAGTAAACTGCATGTTTGTCTCTCAGACTGCAGGTTTACTTGTGGTTCTTAGAGTTTCCAGCAGCAGAATGGGAGGAAGATGTTTCAGTTCTCAGGCTCCTCTCTTGTGGAACCAACTTCCAGTTTCTGTCCATGAAGCTGACACATTGTCCAGTTTGAAGACTTTTCTTTTTGATAAATCCTATAGTTAGGGTTGGCTTGTTAAGCTGCTATAGACTTAGACTACTAGAGGTTAAACCTCATTTCCTTAAATGAATTGTTAAAACTGAATAGTTTTCATTTGATACTACAGTATTTCTATATATATTTTTTTTCTTCTTTTTTTTTACATTTTTGGGCGCTAGTGGCCTTTATTGGAGAGGGCAAAACGGTAGAGAGGGGGGAGACACCACAGAAAGAAGCTCGTCGGGTCTGGGACGTGAACTTGCGATGCCTGTGGAGAGGCTCAGCCTCCAGCATATGTACCGCCCGCTTTATCCACCGCCCCAAAGCGGCGGCACATACAGTATTTCTATCTTAACAGGATTCTTGACCTGCCATTGTGTATCTGTTCCTCTCAAACCCAGCCAGTGGAAGCGATGTTCGCTTGTCCTGAGTCTGGTTCTGCTAAAGGTTTCTTCCTCATGAGGGAGTTTTTTCTTTCCACTGTCGCCTTCATGCTTGTTCAAGATGAGAGTCTGTGATGGAGTTAAACTCAAAGCAGTCTGCTCCTCACATAAATAATGTTAGATTATTATTTTTATATGTAAATGTTTCTGTTCGGTGCCTGAGATGATTTCTGTTGTGACTTGCTGCTATATAAATAAACTGAATTGAATTGATACAGTTTTCTTAACTGAACAATGCCTGTGTCACTGCATGAAGATATGTGCTGAACATGGATATAATGTGTTTATGTTGCTGAGGTTCCTGAATGCATCAGTCCATCTGGTTGGTGTGTCTAGTCCAGGGGTCACCAACACGGTGCCCGCGGGCACCCTGTTGCCCCCAAGGACCATTTGAGGTGCCGCGGACCTGTTCTAAAAAAAGCACAACTCACTACTAAGCTGCATTTAAAATTTCATTTATTCAGTTGTTATTCTTTTTTTGTATTTATATATATTTTAAAATGTCTATCTTAAAAATAGGTTCTTAAAAATATGTTTATTATACATTTTTTTCAATTTACGCTTTGTTATTTCCGAAGAGTTTATCAAACTGGTGCCCTTTGCATGACTCCGTACCCACGAAGTAGCTCTCAGTTTCTAAAAGGTTGGTGACCCCTGCAGTCTAGTCACTATAAGCGTTAACTCAACCCCCAGCAGACTGATTTCCTCTCAGCCTCAACACCACAGGCAACAACAACAGTGGATCTCAACAAAAACTTCTGCCCTTTCTCCAAACTCCATGGTTTACGGCTCATGTCACGGCTGATGTACCAGCTGCAGATAACTATTTGACAGAACATGAAATTAATGATAAGAAATCTGAAGTCATGTTGTTCCCTCCCAATGACAACTACTACATCGACCTTTCTGCTCTAGCCCTGTCAGAAAAACAAAAAGTCTCAAATCAGGGAGTGATAATGGATCCTTCCATGAAACTCAACATGTGAACATGATTGTTAAATCCTGTTTTTTCCAGCTGAGGCGTCTGTCTAAGCTGAAGCCCATATTATCCAATAATAACCTGGAGACAGTGATTCACACATTTATTACATATAGGCTTGATTACTGCAATTCACTCCTGTTTGGCGTCAGTCAGACCACCATTGCACGATTACAACTGGTCCAGAACGCAGCAGCCCGATTTTTAACCAGCACACGCAAAAGAGAGCACATTACACCAGTCTTGTCCTCCCTGCACTGGTTCACCTTCTAATCCAGTTCAAAATTCTCTTGTATGTCTACAAATCGCTTAACAGTCCCCACTTATCTCTCTGATTTGATACACTCGTATGTTCCACCACATTCTCTGAGGTCAGAGGACCATACAGTACTTCTCACAGTTCCAGGAACTTGTCTTAAACACAGAGGTGACAGGGTCTTCTCTGTAGCAGGACCAAGACTTTGGAACGAGTTACCTCTGCTCGTCAGACAGGCCCCCTCCCTCTCAGTTTTCAAATCCCGTTTAAAGACCCACTACCGGTACTATTCTGTTGCTTTCAACACCAGATGATCTGTGTTTGGTTGTTGTATTAATTATCTTTTATGTCTATATTCTGTTTTTACTTTATTTTCTATGTTGCCTATGTGTTGCCTGTTTGTTTGTACAGCACTTTGGTTGGCCTTGTCGCTGTTTTAAGTGCTCTATAAATAAAATGGTATGGTAACATCACTTCAAACATGACCAGGGACGATGGTCCCTTTAAAACCACACAATACTCCTGAAATCATTAATATCCTTCTCCTGTCCTTGGTGAAGAACCTTGATCCATAACAACAGTGAATGTCTGCTGCAAGTTTAAAAATGGTTCTTCAGGCGTGAGCCGATGATTAGAACTAGTCTGTGTGTTGCTCACAGTGTGACTGGCTGCTGGGTTTGAGGGCCCAGGTGGTTCTGGTTGTTTGGGGCTGTCATCTAAGGCTGGGATCTCCATTTTCTTTACCAAAATCAGATTTGTTCACTTGCATCATGATTATAGATCAGTAAAAGGATGGGCTTACATTGGGAGTAAAACATTTACAGTGGGTAACAAAAGTATTCACCTCTCTTGGCATTCTCTTTGTTTTGTTGCCTTAAGCTAACCCACGTGTGTCAGATGATCTCAGTTTATACATACCTGTGCTGACAGTCAACAGAAGGGAGGCATCTGTAAGTTGTAAGGTCTACCACATAGAAAGACGCATCATGAAGACCAATGAACTTTCCATACAGGTCAAAGTTGTGGAGAAGACGTACAGATGAGGATCAGTCTATAAAAACATCACAGATCCCTGAAGATCCCACAGAGCTCCATTAAATCAGTGAGTAGAACATGAAGATGTTACCTCTGCAAACCTGCCCAGGGAGCATCACCCACCAGAACTCATGGAGCAGGTAAGAAGGACAATAATCAGAGGAACATCCAGGAAGCTAAACATGACCACCCTGATGAAGATGGAAGGATGTGTCCACAGGACCAGTAGAGGCTTCATGGAAGAACGACGGGATGAAAATATGATTAAAAGAAAAAGTGAATTGTTTCTTCACCAAACATGATGAAGGTGTTCAGATGAGACCA
This sequence comes from Garcialebias charrua, assembly GCA_038048925.1. Lineage (NCBI taxonomy): Eukaryota > Metazoa > Chordata > Actinopteri > Cyprinodontiformes > Rivulidae > Garcialebias > Garcialebias charrua. Next base: position 1,724 of record JBBPBX010063353.1, on the reverse strand, counting down.
AACATCCAGGACAACACCATGTCTGAGACCAAAGCTTTCCTAGTGCTGAAAACATCATCCCTGCAGTGACACACGGTGGTGGTGGAGTCATGCTGTGGGTGTTGTTCATCAGCTGGGACTGGGAAACTGGTCAGAGTTAAAGAAAAGATGGATGGAACAAAAAGAGAGAAATCCTTGAGAGGAACCAGTTAGAGATTTGAAACTTGGACATCTTCCAGCAGAACAATGACTGAACACACAACACTCCACTGGTTTGAGGAGAACCAGTTTAATGGTCAGGTGAAATCCCAGCCCTCAGTCCACCTGAGAAGCTCTGGTTTGATGTAACTAGTGGACATGAGCAGCAGCCTGAAGGAGCTGCAGCAGGTCGTACATGAAGAACAGGCAGAACGTCCAGTCACATGGACCAGCATCATGGAGAAGATTACGTTTCAACCTGCTGTGGACATCAGAGGGTGAAACGTCTTTCCACAAAAATAAACTGTCCAGATGACCTGACTGAGCATCCCTGAACCTGCTGTAGATACAATCTTCTTTGGTTTTCTTCCACGTCCTCACCTGACCACATATAGTCTAGCTTGGTGCTACATACGACTTTTAGCCTTTTGTGGAGCAAATGAAATCCAAATGGATCAGAATGAATGATCCCACATCAGTTTGTGTACATTTCTGGACAAATGCTCCATCGAACAGTTCCTGAGGGTGGTTCAGACATAAACTTTCATGGATTATTTAAGTGGAGGCATTGCATGGTGCACATTCACAGCAACAACTGCAGCTGTGCACAGTGTCCTCTACAGCTCAGAACGCAGAGATCAAAAATGAGATGTGAAATGCTGCAAGCATGGAAATGCCTCAATGAATTCTCCTGCTATTCCCCCTGTGGGTTATAAATCACACACAAAGGCATGCATACAACTGGAGGTTTGTCTCACACAGTCCAACAGTGAAAACCTCAGATCTGCCCTGACTCGGTCCCCTTTTCCTTCCCCCAAGGAAGGAAGACGTGCACTAATGTACATTTTGTTTGCTGTTTTTCTCTCCTCTTTCATCCCTTTATTCTGTTTTGTAAAGAGTCATAGCCTCTGGCTCCTGAGCTGCGCCCCCATCCTTACCCCATCTCTGGCTGGGAAAGAGGCTGATGGGAGCTGACATGATGGTGGCATTGTCCTCACCATCGAGTTAATGTGACCCAGGGGAAGTTGTCCCTGCTCTGGCTGGGAAAGAGGCTGATGGGAGCTGACATGATGGTGGCATTGTCCTCACCATCGAGTTAATGTGACCCAGGGGAAGTTGTCCCTGTGTGCTTGGCCTGATGGCAAAGAATGCAAAGTGTGCTTCATCACAGAAAAACAAACTGTGCAGAGCGCTGAAAGCAGGGAGATGAGAACAAATATGAAGGATGTCAAAACTGCTGAGAAACAGACCAGTTCCACCGAGACAATCTCAGGTTTAATAATGGCAAATAAAACAAAGGATCTGAAATGAAAAGAAATACTTTTTTGCTTTAAGTGACTGAAACCCTTGTAAATTGCATGCTTGGTCCCCAACACCACCACTGTCATTGATCAGGCTCCTCTCTTGTGGAACCAACTTCCTGTTTCTGTCCATGAGGCTGACACATTGTCCAGTTTGAAGACTTTCCATTTTATAAATCCTATAGTTATGGTTGGCTTGTTATGCTGCCTTGAACTTAGAGGTCAAACTGACCTCGTTTCCTTAAA
>JBBPBX010063352.1:0-20557 GCA_038048925.1 Garcialebias charrua | reverse complement strand
GGGTTAAGTGTCTTGCCCAGGGACACAACGAGGTATGCAGTGACCGGGGATCGAACCCGAGACCTTCTGGTCCTGAGCCGGCTGCCCTGCCTCTACACCATCTCGGCCCCAAGACATGGACAAGACGTGAAAAAGCAGACCGACCGTGTCCTAAAGCTGTGAGTGAAAAGCACTGATTTAAAAAACAATTCTGTGTTATGTATCATCTGGAATGAATATTCTCTCTTATGATGGACCTGAAATCAATTAACCAATAATTTAAACAAGTTTCAGCTTTAATTCAAGAGCATTAGCAGAAATGTTGCATCACTAATTCAGAAAGTACAGCCTTGTTTTGATTGGTCACATCATTTTCCCGACTAATAAGACGGTGCAAACTCAGATTATTTTTAAGCTCAATTTATTCCCTTCAGATGCTTTGGATCTGGATCCTCCAACACTTAACATTTCTCTGGACCACAGTGACGCAATATTAACATGAGACGTTCATTCAACAACTGGAATCAACTTCAGACCTTACTTTTCTGCTACTTCTCAGTTTACGAGAATGGTACAAGTTTATGGAAATTACATCTGAAATAATGTTTTTATTAAAAAAAATTGAATTACAGTAGAAAGTTTACACCTAAATTGCATTCATATTTATATTTTAACCCACTGTAGGCTTTATTGATATTTTACAAAATGTTTGCACATATTACATTTTCTACAAGAGTGCTTCCATGTGCCGCCGCTTTGGCGTGGGGGATAAGCGTGCGGCACATATTGAGGCTGAGCCTCTCTGCAGGCGTCACGGGTTCGCATCCCAGATCCGACAAGCTGTTTCTGCAGTGTCTCTCCCTTCTCTCTACCCGTTTCGCCCTCTCCCTCTACAATAAAGGCCACTAGAGCCCAAAAATGTAAATAATAATAATAAAAAAGAGTGCTTCCAGTCCTCAAATTAAAAATATTCACATAGTTTCATATTTGATCATTTATGGAAGTGATCTGTTTGCATCATAATGAACAAATAACCATGATGCTGCACTTTCTAATGCAACAACAATGACTTTTATCAAACAGCCATATTCTTACTTTATACTTAGACAAAATGCTTTCTTGCTGGAAACAGAGAAAATCTAACATTACAATATTGTATTAAAAAAAGCCCCTACCTGCCTGTTTGTATGCTTCTCAAAACAATCAAAGTTAAATAAACACAATACTGTACCGTATTTTGTGGACTATAAGGCGCACTTAAAAAATCCTTAAATTTTCTCAAAAATTGACAGCCTTATAATAATAATAATAATAATAATGAATTCCATTTATAATGCACTTTTCATTAATAAAAATCTCAAAGTGCTACAATCAGATGCGCCTTATGTATTCTGGTTGTGCTTACTGACCTCAAATCAATTTTATGTGGTTATTGTGAATAAGTTGAATAAAGTTTGACTTATGTCTGTTTTATTTCACCTAATGTGCCTTATAGTTCAAAAAATATGGTACTTGTTTTCCCCGAGTTAAGAAGCTTTAGACCTGTTTGAATCTCACCTCATATCCTGTGATAGCGATGAGGTGCATGGAGTCGTTGACAGCCTTGAGGATTCCCAAGATGGACGCCAACGCCTCTTGCAGGTCGTCAGTCCCGTCGCAGCCCTTACTGTACTTCAGCATTTCCTGTTGTCAGGAACACCCAAACGGGAATCTCACATCAAGTACAGAAAAAAAAAAACACAATTACTTCTGAAGAGTTCAACGAATGAATTGATACCTTTAGCAGCAGCTGATATTTGGTAATCCTCTGAACCGGCTTCAGCAGATATGAATCTAAACCCAGCTTGTGTTCCAGCTTTTTCTGACACTCCTGAAGAATCAAGAACGTAAAACTGCATCAGACAAAACCCAACAGCTGATTTATTCACGTTGTGCTGATCTGGAGGATTATTGACCTGGACGAAGGCGCAGTCTGAACACTGCCTCCAAAGGCTCTCGGAGCGAGGCTTGTTGTGACAGTACTTCTCGTAGATCTGCAGGTCCGTCATCTGAGCCGTTCACAAAAAGTTTTATTTTCTGTAGTGTTAAAGACAGCCGCTCTTTGTGGTGAACATCAAGAATAACTCACCCTCTCCAGAAAGCACCGTCCGACTAACTCTGGACAGTCCGTGTACTGCTCCAACTCCCTCAGAAAAGTTCTGGAAAACAAAGGACGGTGGGCTCGGTGAAAACAAAAGAAGCATTTTATGATAAAATCAAAAAAGGCGTTCAATACAAGATCAACTGGACTTTATTTGTTACAGAAGACGTTTCGACCTCTATCCAGAGGGCTTTATCAATTCAATGCACAGACTGTGTGCGTGTGGAGTTATAACAGTCTTAGGAGACACGCACCAACCTATGTAAATTGCAAGCTGAGGTAACACATACATGTAAATTGACAAATCACACCTTAACAGTAGGGGGTTCCCTTGAGGTCTCTGACAGAAGACACACAACTGTATGTAAATTGACAAATCACACCTCACAACCAGTCTCATTTTATGAGACTTTACAAACGTCCCTTTGTGGCAGGCTCTTTTACCTTTTATGAAAGTGGTAAATTTCTGTCATGTTGCCGAAGAGAACCTCCTTTTTGTTTTGCAAACTCGCAGGGATAAGGTGAGACATTGCAGGGTTATCCATCTCGGAAGCGTATCCCTGTAATGACAACCAAATAAAACCATGTTTGGTTCAAACAGATACCAGGCAGGAACCCATGGGTGGATGATAGAAACACCTGTAGTACGCAGAGGAGCTCCTCCACGTAGGCTCTCTCGGTTTCCAGCAGCTCGTTCATGACGTGGCTGCAGACACAACAAGATGAAGGACTGAGCATGGAGCTATACACAATGACTTAATGGTTTTGATTTGATTTTGATTTTATTCATTTTATGATTAAAACAACAAAACAATAGCACACACAATAAGAGAGAAAAAATAAAATAAAATGAAAGGCGGCAGAAGAAGAAAAAAATCTTATTTTTTCTGCCCCTTATTCTCCAATAAACAATTCATGCAAACAACTCCTTTGATTACAAAGATAATAATCAACTTAATTTTAACCTCCAAAAAAACACTTGATACAACCAACTCATATAATTTCCAAAATAGTGAACAACTTAATTTTTAATTACTACCATCAGTTTCATACACAAACTTCTAAATTTCAACTCATTTAAATATATGTTTTTAACCGTTTAAACTTAATCATTCTTTTGAATACAACCATTGATCTGACCACTTTAATATCAGACTCCAATTTATCCCATAACCCTATTCCTTGAACTATGGGAGATCTTCCCCTTGAACTAGTCCTAAAAAGTGGCTTCACAAATACATTTGTCCCCTTAAGATTATAATTACTCGTTCTTCTGACAAAATACTTCTGAATATTTGAAGGAAGTGCATTATTCTGTGCTTTATACAAAACTAACAATATATTATAATCAACTAAATCATAAAACTTCAACAGTTTCAATCGATAAAACAAAATGCTTGAAGGATGATGAAAATTCTTTATTATTCTCTAATTCTTGGTGATAATTCTAACAGCTCTTTTCTGCAATATAAAAATAGGCATTGTAATTGATTTACACGCCGTACCCCAAACGCTAATACCATAAATTAAGTGTGGCACAAATAATGTATTATGCAACAAATAAAGTGCCTTATCATTTAGTAAATCTCTAACTCTGTAAAATATCGCAATAGACCTCGATAATTTTGCTTTAACTGAACTTATATGTTGTTTCCAAGACAATTTTTCATCAATGATGATGCCCAAGAACTTCGCTTCAGAAACTCTCATCTCAGATCCGTCAATTAAAAATGGTACATCAATTGATTTATTTTTATTACTAAATATCATGTAACTAGTTTTATCCAAATTCAACGTTAATTTATTAACTTTAAACCAATTCTGAATTTTTGCAAGTTCCGTCATCATCAATTTAAAAGTTTGTTCAATATTGTTACCACAACCAAAAAGCAGCCCATTGACATCTGGTTACAGGTGAAAGAGCTGCTGCGCTCACCGCCTGAGCACAGCCAGGTTCTCCTCCTCCTCCGACAGAGACGCATGTCTGCTGTCACCGTCTTCATCCTGACGTTTCCACACGGAAAGATAAATACATCTGATCACTTTGATATTCCACGGACAAAAAACACGCAGACATGAAGACCATCGCTATACATACTTTGTCACAGCTGTTGCTGAAGCCGTGCTTCTCCTGCTGAGCTCTGTGCGCTGAGCGACAAGAAACAACCACTTCCATGTTATTACACATGAGGAGAATGATTTATTTACAGACATCAGTTTGACCAGAAAAAAGACTATTAAGGCTGTTACCAGAAAAAATAAATTAATAACCAGTGTCTGTGATGATGTGGGGATGTAATAGTACCTGTGGCATTGGAGGACATGATGCTCGGTCATTTATTCAACATTTTTTAACCAATTCAAGAACATTTCTTCACAAGTTGTTTTTTTCCCCACCAGATCAATGTCAGACCTAATTCTGACAACATGGCTTCAATGACACAAAACGTGTGTGCTTGACTTGCTTTAATAACACCTAAAATAAGTGGCACTTAATAAGGAAGACAACAGAAGACATTTGAGAGGTGCACATCACAGACTCTTCTAACAAAAGAGCCATTGGGTTTTATAATTTCCAAATAATATTTAAAAAAGGGAAGGTAAAGTGAAAATGAAAGCCAATGTACTTGTAGCTGCCATCAAGGGCAGATCTCATTTTATGCATTATTCAATATTCAGTTAAAGAGAACAATAAATATTAGTGTTAAATATAAAACATTAAATAATAGACTTAAAACATTAAATAATAGACAAGTAACAACTTTCAGTAATTTATGTTGTTAAGGTTCATTTTTTCTGTTAAAATGCATTAAAATGTATGGGGGAACGTATATTTTGTTCCGCATGCCACGTTGTTTCCCTTGGAGTAAGATTGATTGACACAGTTGCCATGGAAACCGTTAGAGAACCGTTACTGCAGAAGAGACTACTACAAGAAGTTCCCCCTGAAGACAAAGGGGTGTTTTACGTTTCTTTTTGTAAGAAGAAGCTGTAGAAAATCGTCTTTATTCCTCTGGAGTTAATGTGGCCAATGAGGTACGATTTATTGTTTTATTTGTGTCTTATACAGTATTTGTCTTTTATTTCTGTAAATCTTTATTTGCCGTGAACTAATTTAGGTCTGTGTTTCTTTTTAGTTCTGACGGCATTTTTGGGGCATTAAGTTAAGTTGTCTACAATAAATGTCTGTTGAAACCCAAGAACAACGTTGATCCATAAATGAACTCGAGAGGAGTAACAGTACTCATTGAATGGACTGCTCATTTTTCTGTCAATAAACACTAATGATATTAGTGAAGACCTTGAAAATTAATTTACTACCATATTTTTCGCTATATGAGTCTCGCCTTTTTGCATAAATTTGCAAGTCCTGCGACTTATACACTGAAACGATTAATTTATGTTTTCCCCCATATTTATAAACCAATTTTTGGCTGAGATCTGACGATTTCATTCATTTTGACATGGAAAATATTGAACACTACTATTTTCAGCTGCTAGAGGGCGGTCGACTAATATGGAAAGTCAAGTGTCTCATTAATAGGTAAAAGTGGCTATTAAAAAGACACTTGGCTTGCCATACAAGCCACCTTCGTCTCACTCCTGAACTCCTGGAGCAAACGTCAAATCAGCTGCATTTCACCATGCCGCAGGTGAAATGCAGCTGATCCATTAAAGTGCATTTATTAAGGAAAAGTTCAACTGAGACACACTATTTCTATAATGTTGAGCAAACAAATAATTGTTTTTAGGTGTTTTTTTTGTGTATTAAATTTTGAAGAAATGCACAGCGAGTCCTCCCTCTGCTCGCTCCAGCAGCCGCAAATCAATTTTTGAATTGCAGCTGCTTTTACTCTCAAAGTGCATATATTAAGGAAAAGTTAAACTGAGACACATCTTTGCTAGAATTTCGAACAAACAAATCATTATTAATAAGTGCTAATCTTGTTAAATTCTTGTTAAAGTCCTCCCGTGCACGCTCCTGCAGCCGCCGTTTGGCAGCCAATCGATTTTTAGCACACCGGCCCACGTTTCTGGGTGGTCAGCAGTAGGGGTGTAACAATCGATTTAAATCTATATATTGATTAAATGATTAATGATTCAATTATATCGTGGCAAAACTAAAAATATCGATTCATATTGTCATCTTTAAAATACACTTTTGTTTTGAAATTCCCATGGCATGACTGTGTCACCATTTCCGTACGCGGCTGCGCTCTGCGGCCGCCTCAGCAACATGGCAGACGAGGTAGACAACACACATAATGAAATTCACTCTCCTGCTGGATTCAAATCAACACTGGAAATATTTTGATTCCAACAGAAGGACGGCTCAACAGACAAACTCATGTCGTATGCAACAGGTGCCAGTGTGAGTTCACCTGGGAAACACAAATTTGTCCGTTCACCCGAAGAAGAAACACGGCGTTGATAGCCATTTAATGTAAGCTCAACATCTATTTTTGTTTCTTTATAACTGAAAGGTTATCAGGACACTTTTAAGTTAGTAACTGGTTTAAAAAATGCACTTAAAGCTTTAGTATGTAGCTTTTTTATAAACATATTTCTTCACTCTGTCACTACCTCCTGACAGACTGATGTTAGCCAGGTAATCTCTGAAAAAAAATATTGTCCCCTTGCTTCTCCAGGTGGTAAATAAGCATTTCTAAAAAGAAAAGGTGACACGCCATTTTCCAGCCAATAAAAACAGAGTTTGTAACCAGCCAATAAAAACAGAGCTTGAATTTGAATTTCAGCAGACCATGGGAGAGCAGAGCCATATATGGCTCTGAGGGGGAGGGATCAGAATGCTTTGCCTGTTGAAAATATTTCTAAGTTCTGTGCTCTACAGAAACTGCAGACTGAACCTTTAAACATGATAATTATGAGACTATAGTGAACAGGTCTTTTTTTTTATTTATTCATTAATTAAGAAAAAAATTTTTTATTTAAATGCCTGGTGCCTGCAGAAATAAAATGGTTAAATCATATTTGACATGCTTTTGTAAATGTAAATGATATGGGCATTTGATATCGCAATATATCGATTGCAGACTTCTGAATCAAATAGAATCGAAATCGTATCGTGACAGACTGTGATAGAGAAAAATCGTATTGTCATACAAACAAATCAATACAATATACAGTAATATTGTATCGTGGTAAAGCTGGTGATTTACAGTCAGCAGTGATGCAAAACAGACGCGGCGCGTCAACGGTGACTCATAATAGATGTGACTTATACGGCGAAGCGACTTATTAAAGGTTTTTCTACTTTATTAGACATTTTTGGACTGACGTGACTTATACAGCGGTGCGACGTGTACCGCAGCAAATACAGTACATATAAAATGAAAAAAACACGTTACTAATACAGTAGTTGCGCTTTTAAAGTTATTTAAGTTTAAAAAAAGCTGTTTTCACAAGCAATATGATTTGCACACGTTTCTTTATGCAATCTAATCATTTTAGAAAATAATAAATCCTCACTTGCATAATAGATACATTTACAAAGCTTCCTACAACTCTTTTTGAAACGCTACTTTTAAAACTAACAGAATACCTTGTCATTATGTTCTCATTTTTTATTTGTATACTTCAAGACAGCTTGTGATCCAATCTGTAGAAATTTTGCATTTTTTTTCTTGTGCATGTATGAAGTTGAGGAATAGTGCATTTTGCTACTATTTTAGCCAATAAGCATAGCAGATATAGGCTATAATATAAATAAATGTTTATCTAGAACAAAGATACAAAAAAGTAGCATTGCTTGAAAGAATCCTGATGTCTTACCAACGTTTTCAACATATTTTGCACAATCTGTTTGCACTCAGAGAATGTGTGAGGAATGACTCAGCTACTAACAGCAAATCTGAGCCTTTTATTGGTCAAACTGAGTTATAGTAATTTTTGTATTCGCTAAGCTTGATTAGCCAAGCGAAGTAAAACCAGGGTATAAAACTCTGAAGCCTGGATTGTGTGGATGTTTGTGTGAAGACTCACCGGGCGAGCTCAGTGGCGACTTGATAAAAGCTTCGGGTCTCGGAGCGACCGGCTGCACCGGCCTCGTCTGTTTGGCCGCCAGCTTCTTGAGACTGACCATCCTCTTGTCAAACATCCCTTGCATGGACGCCTGCTTCTGGTAAACCTTGTCCACTTGGTCCTGACATACAGAACACCATCACAGAGGAGTCGTCACTAACCAAAGCTGTTGGGGGTTATTTAAGTCAGCACAGCCTTTAAATCAAATGAATGCTTGGCGTAAATTTACACATACCGTATTTTCTGGAATATAGGTCGCACCTGAATATAGGTCGCATTGTCCAATTATTGCCAAAGAATTGGAAAAATCCATATACTGTATAGGTCGCACCTGAATATAGGTCGCACCTACGTCAAAATGTGGACCGTGTTTAGCTCTGCTGCAAATGTCTCTTCCACAGGAGCGCACAGCAAGGCTTTTAAGAAGATTAACACTTAAAAACAATTATTTGTTTGATAAAAATTATAGCAAATATGTGTCTGAGCTGAACTTTTCTTTAATAAATGAATAATTTTAGCAGGATAAACACCTAAAAATATATATTTGTTAGCTGACATTATTGTAAGAGTGTGTCTCAGTTTAATTTTTGTTAATAAATGATTACAAATCAGCTTATTTTATAAAAAGCCATAAATAGGTTGCACCTGAATATAGGTCGCAGGGCATGCAAAAATGATAAAAAGCCGCGGCCTATATTCCGGAAAATACGGTAACCGTCTCTTGATATCTGAAATGAGAGGAAATCACTTATTCAAGACGGACATCTTGCACTCAGAAATTGTGACTGTTTTGTCTTAAAGGCAGTTTATAATAACCCATAAATTGCACAATTACTCGTGTTTAACAATTTAATCAACGGGGGTCACCAGAGCTTTAACAAATGATCCATTTTCCAGCACAAACATCTGAAAAAGCTTCATTTGAACAAACCAGCAGAGTCTGGATCCACATCATGCTGGGTTCCTTACCCTGAACTGCTGGTTCAGCACCGCCTCATAGTCTGCCCAGATGGCACACAGGTCGGTCAGCTGATTGTGGCCGGCATTGTCCAGGTAACGCTCCAGCTCCTGCAAAGCCAGCTCCGCCCCCTCGTGAGACTGACATTTATCCACTGGCTGAGACGCCAGCAGGTAAATACCATCATCAACCCATTTGGATGCCTGGAGAGAAGAGCAGAGGAGGAGGAAGTTATAAAAATGCCATCAGTAAGAGGCAGCTGTGACAGATGTGTTGTCTTCTAACCTTTTCCAGTCGGTGGTGCAGCTCCATGGCTTTGAGCAGGAACTCCTTCTTGGTCTTCAGACTGCTGCTCACGTTCTCACTGATTTCTCTGAGCTCACTGCACTTCAGCTGAATGGAGTCCTCAGCATAGTGTGAGTTTTGGATCAGCTCTTGGCCTTCATGACACAACGCAGAAGCTCTGTCCAAAGCCTCCTGAACAGTAAAAACAGGAAAGAGTGGAGGTTTTTCGACAACTTTGCACTAATCATTTCCCTGTGAACTAACATCTAAGAAGAATTTAACCAATTTTTAAATCAAGTTTCCATCAGTTTTTTTAAAGACGCTTGACGCAAATGTTTAACTCTTTAAAAGCAGACCACATTTTATAAATTATGAGCATATTTGACCATAATATACGATAGCATAGCATATTTAACCTGCAGTGTTCCCATTAAAACAGTACAGAGTAACAAAGCCATTAACACTGTTCTGTGCCATGACTTGGTTAAAGTGGTCAACTTTAGGGGTCAGGGGTCAGGGGTGACTTACACAGACTCGCTCTTCAAAGGCGGTGAGTTCACAGAAGACGTGATCCGCATGAGCTGGGCTAATCCCAACCTCAGAGAAGAGTCCAAGTTTCTCAGACACCTGGTCCAGCAGAGCTCTCACCTGCAGCCAGAGGCACCAGTTTTAAAGTTTGCAGATCGTGTTGAATAAAGTCTAGTGCACGAGGTTTCCTTTGAGTTCTCCGGCTCCGCTCACCTCTCTGTGGTTAAGCTCAAAGTGTCGCAGCTGGAGACACTGCTGCAGTTTGGTCTGATGTCTCACCCAGAACTCATCAAAAGCTCGTTCTGTCTCGTCCAGCTGAGACAACAACCTGGTATAAATAAATAAATAAAAAAAAACAGAGAAATATGTTAACATGAAACAGCTTCTGTGACATGATTTTGTAACGATGCATAAAATTGCCCAACATAAATATCTTGTATCATTCAGCTATGTTCGTTTTTGCAAACAAACTCATAAATATATTTAATTTTTGATTTAAAAATGATTTTAAACTTCGCGCCGTGTTTATTCATGGGAAATCCGATTACACGCGAATGCAACATCTGTGACGTAGTATCGGGCAGAGGCAGTCTGCGTCTGTCTGGAGATCGCCTGCAGATCGCCTTTTTTTAACTTTAAAAAAATGCAGTTACGTTGTGTCGCATTTGGGTGTTCTAATATCATCAGTGAACAAGTGAGCCTTTTCACTTTCCCAAAAGATGAAATACTTTGTCAAGAATGGAATAAATAAAGCTGCCCCCCCCTCCCCCTCGGAGCTCCCTCGCTTCCTGAAAAGGTAAAACTCAAATAAATACGGGTGCAGACCTAAATTAGAACCTGCTGTTTCTTGTTCATCTAACTTTCTGCTTCCCAAACTGAAGACAAATGGCTCAAATCTTCACTTAGATTGATGAATTCGTTGGGTTTTAAATTGTCCGCCATTAATATGTAAAAGCATACCAGAGCCCTCTGCCCAGTACTACGTCACAGATGTTGCATTCGCGTGTAATCGGATTTCCCGTGAATAAACACGGCGCAAAGTTTAAAATCATTTTTAAATCAAAATTAAATTGATTTATCATTTTGATTGCAAAAACAAACATAGCTGAATGATGCAAGATATTAATGTTGGGCAATTTTATGCATTGTTACAAAATCATGTCACAGATGCTTTACTCACAATATTTCTTCTAATTCTACTGAAACCAAAATATTTTTAACTTTTTGCAGAGCACAACAATAATATTTCTATAGTGTTTAAAGGGAGTAGAAATAATAGAACTGCCCATAATTTATATTGACTGACATCACAACAAATAAATCAGTGCCTGAAGAATATTTTTGTTTGATTTAGTGGATTTATTTGTTAGATGTTTGTCTTTTGATTGATAACATGTTGTATATATTTGTAAAACTTTTACAGATCAGTAATTCTTTGACCACAAAAACTAATTCAAGCCAAAATACTGTACTTTTTGGTGTATAAGTCACAGTTTTTTTCTTCATAAATTAGCATGTCTGCGACTTATACAGCGAAGCAACATACAGTATTTGTGTTTTTTTCCCCTACATACTTAAAAACCAATTTTTGTCTGAGATCTGACGATTTCATTCATTCTGACATGGACAATATTGAACACTACCATTTTTAGCCACTAGAGGGCTCTCGACCATATGGCAAGACAAGTGTCTCATTAATAGGTAAAAGTGGCTATTAATGAGACACTTGTCTTGCCATACCAAGCCACCTTCGTTTCGCTCCAGAACTCCTGGAACAAATGTCAAATCAGCTGCGTTTCGCTGCACTGCCCATGTGAAATGCAGCTGATTTGACCATTAAAGTGAATTTATTAAGGAAAAGTTCAACTGAGATGCACCTTTACATAATTTTGAGCAAACAAATAATTGTTTTTAAGCGTTAATCTTGTTAAATTCTTGTTAAAGTACTCACGTGCACACTCCCAGGTTCATGCGGATCACGTCTTCTGCCATTTGGCAGCTAATCAATTTTTGGCACAAAATTTGCCCACATTTCCGAGTTATCAGTGGTGACGTGTAACAAACGTGACGCATCAGCAGTGACGCATAATAGATGTGACTTATACAGCAAAGTGGCGTAGTTATGTTTCCCCCCCCCCACCCCCCACTTTATTAGGCATTTTTGGACTGGTGCGATGTGTACGGCAACAAGTATGGTAAATTTCTATCTTAGGCGTGATTCTAAACAGTTTTTACGCTGAGGAAAACTAAACACACATTTGATGTGCATTCTCTCCATTATTCACCTGCAAAGTGGGCAAATTAAAAATCTTTGACTGCAGCAGAGTTTTTGTTTACACATTTCCATGACATCCAAACGCTGAATAAGTCTCTCTTTGGCCGTGGTTTCTTTTTCATTATTGTGTATGGATGCATGTCAGATATTAGCAACTTGTTCTTATAGTTTAAATGTTTATTTATTTTTATTTAAAAAAAAGAAGAAGAAGAAGAAGCTTTTGTTGAAAGTCACATGACTGCGTGACCCAGAAGCTGAACTAAGTGCCTTAAAGAGACAATAAATTATAACATGTCCACCTGCCAATACAGTAATGAATGTTTACTTTTAATTTAGTTTTACAGCAGATTATGTTTGTTTGTTTGTTTGTTTATTTATTCATTTAATTTCCATTAAAAACAATACAATTTCAAGAGAAAAAACAATATAGAATACCTATAAAATGAAAGGCGGCAGAAGAAGAATTAAATCTTATCAATTCTGCCCCTTCTTAACAAAATCAATTCAAACAATCAATTCAAGCAATAATCACAAATAATACAACAAAACCCAAAACATATCACAATTATTCTTTATAGTTTTCGCTAATATTAACTAACTTAAATGTATCTCGTCAGCATTATATTCTTTATCCTTTTCTTAAATACAAATAATGATTCCTCATTTTTAATATCATTATTCAAACCATTCCATAAATCAATTCCCCTCATTAAAGTAGACCTACCCCGCAAACTTGTTCTAAACTTTGGCTTAACAAAAATATCAGTTCCTTTTAAATTATAGCAACTGCTCCTTTTTACAAAATACGCTTGTACGTTCGATGGTAAATTGTGATTGTGATGTTACTGTATCTTTTTTCATTCAACATACTGTATCTTTTTTCATTCAACATTTATTTAAGCCGGTTAGTCCCAATGAGCCACGAGGATTCATTTAAAAGAGAGACCTGAAAAGACCACCACACCAGCATCCTCACTAACTTCTGTAGGTGCACCATTGAGAGCCTGCTGACAGGCTGCATCACAGGGTGGTGCAGGAACTGCATCAGTCAGAGCTGGAAAACTCTACAGAGCTACAGAGGTGGTGCAAACAGCAGAGGACATCACTGGTAGCAGTCTCCACTCCATCCAGGACATCTACCACAGTCTGTGTAAAGCACGCAGCATCATGAAGGACCACACCCACCCATCACAAGGACTCTTTCGTCTACTACCCTCAGGCAGACGATACAGGAGTCTGTCATCATGTACAAAAAGACTACAGGACAGTTATTATCTACAAGCTGTCAGATTATTAAACTCTTGATAATAACACTGAACAACTGGCAATAACATTGCACTAAGCCACATCTGTGACAACTAAAATGTTTAGTGCTGCTGCATTATGTGGCTGTACCATGTATGTCACTACCTTAACATCATAATTCATAATATTACTCAGTACTTGTGCAATAACCCGTCACACAACCTGTGTAGTGTACTTTGTATGTTATGTGCAGTATATATAGTGTGCATTTTAGGTTATATTACTACCTGGGAAATATTTATACTACTTCATCCTACTTGCACCGTTATACTCTACCATGTTGGTGTTTATTTCTTTTGGACATTGTAGCATATTTCTTTTTCACTTTTTGGTACTTTATTTTGCACCCCTTATTTCATGCTTTAGTATTCCTTGTTTGTTTTAGCGAGTCGAATCAGTTCTTCTCACCCTTAACATTTCATTGCATTGTTGACCTTGTGTTGATCTGCGTATTGCAAATAAACCTAAATCTATCACTGTGTTCAAGTTAAATTTTAGTGTTCCTATTAATTAATTATGATAAGCAAATGAATACATCATCATAATGTTAAGCTGCATACTGCTTTATTTTTATCAGCCTACAATTAAACATGAAATGATTTTTTGGTATATTTTATTCAAAAAAACGCACGGTTTGTTAAGTTGTTTTATGAACGTAACTTTGACCAACATTATAACTTCTATTACCACCACATTTTTATTCTGTTTTTGTATGAAGGTTAGCTCATGTATATGAAAGTATCTAAAGCTGTTTGTGTTCTTGTACCTTCCTGCTGTTGTGCCTGAGCTCGTGCGACTAACCTTTGAACTGTGGCTAAGTTCTCCAGTTCGTCCTGGTTCATGTTGTGGTCGGGGTCTCTCATTACTGGTTCATTGATGCTCTCCAGCAGTCGGCTGCCTTGACCCAAAGCCACCAGTATGTCCTCCTTAAAAGGCATGCACAGACACTTGAAGTTCCTAGTGCATGCACTGGCTGCACATTATAAATTCACAACGAGAAGAAGCAAAGTAATGCACGTGCATACTAACAGGAATACCTTCATCTTGTCTCTTTTGCTGGTGTGTGTGCTCAGCAGGACAGTGATGGCCTGGATTTCTTTTGGGAGTTCAGTTTCTGCCAGTTCAGTCCCAAATGACTGCAAGGTCTGTGCTGTTTTCTTCACCATCAGTGCAAAGCCTTCAATAGCCTGAAGAAAACAAAGATTATTGAGATTTCCAGCAAACATGCTCATCAAAAAATAAAGATTTTTTTTTGTGAGTCTAGAAAAGCTCTGAAATGAGGAGTTTGAAGCGGTTTGTCACATATATTCAGAGCCCACTGCTATGATTAAAAACAGCAAGTAAAAAGTCATTATGAAGCTAAAGAAAAAATGTTTGAACAATCATATGCACTGAATTTTAAACCGGCAGTAGAAAAAAATTGATCTATTACTGTAGTTTGAGACTAAGAACTTGAGTATGTCATTTAGCTACTGTAATTTTAATTAATCACAAATAATACTAGGGATGCACCGATCCACATTTCTTACTTCCGATCCGATCCGATGGGTATCGACCGATGCCGATACGTTCCCGATCTGATACCGTTCAGGTATAAGAGGCTATAATAATGCATTTCTTGAATGGAGAGCACGTGATACACTGTACTCTGTGTCTTCTGTCTTAACGTTGTGTGAATTAAACCCAAAGAAGACACTCTGAGCCTCACAACAGGTAATACCCAAACTTTAATAGCACACAAGAGGCAGGTCTATATCACAGACATCCTTCAGACTCATGGTGCAGCCCGGAACACTAAAATACATGTACTGCTAAGCATTATAGGAAATCAACACAGTCCACTCCCCGTTTTTTAGTTTTGTTTTTGATTGTGGCACTATGAGTTGTAATTCTTGTTGGCTTTGATCAACAGATTTAAACCATGCATTGAATTTACATTTATAAATTCAATGCATATTCTAAGTGTTGTTTTTGTCGATAAATCAGGGATGTAACTCACACAATGTTAAGACAGAAGTCACAGAGCATGGTGCAATATACGTGCTCTTCGACATACATCAAGTATCGGAAATATCGGCAGGTTGGATCAGAAAATCCGATCCGTAACTTATGCTGGTATCGGAAGCCGATACCAATACTGGATCGGATTGGCCACATCCCTAAATAATACACAAGGGAAGGGATGTATGTATTCCTTTCTAAGTAGTAAATATCTCCCTTTGGTCACAATGCAATGTGTGTGTGTGTGTGTGTGTGTGTGTGTGTGTGTGTGTGTGTATGTGTGTGGTGTGTTGGTCTATGTGTGTGTGTTCATACAGTGCGGTGTGAGATCCACTTCTCATGACAGTA
The DNA here is from genome assembly GCA_038048925.1 of Garcialebias charrua. NCBI lineage: Eukaryota > Metazoa > Chordata > Actinopteri > Cyprinodontiformes > Rivulidae > Garcialebias > Garcialebias charrua. The sequence continues at coordinate 4,696 of JBBPBX010063352.1, read as the reverse complement.
TCGCTGCGTTCCCCCGAGTTCCTGCGTCAGCTGTGTTCGGTCGACATACGAGTGCAGCTCTGATATGGAGCTCAGCATTATCACCTGAGGGTCAAACATACATGTCACGTGATCATACAAACATTTACTGTGATTTATGTGAAAGAATGAAATTCTGGTAATATATAGAATGAAAAAAACCCTAACATAACATTCTACCCTGGCTCTCGCTCAAGACAGACACTCCTGCTTTCCATTCCCCCTGTTCTCTCTTTCCTCCTGCTTCTGCTCTCTGTGTGTCTTGGAGCTCCTGGTACACACCTCCCAAACTAAAAATACCATTATGTATCTGATGAGCTGGACTTTCAATGAAATCAACAACATCTGGACCAAGAAAGCTCCAGCAGGGCTCAAGGCTGACAAGAAAAAACAGTCTGCCTGAAGAAATTCAACAATTTTGGTTATCTGAATCTGACTCCCCCTTTTGGCCTCAGATACGAGCCGTCTATCAAATTTCTCCTGGGACATGGGTAACTCGGGACAAAATCTCTGTCTATTGCAACCCCCCGAGAACCTCTGTGCAGGCTTAAAAGAACTGTTGGCTGAAACATCATCAGAACTGTGGCCTATCAGGAAGTGCTTCATGGACAAATCTTATCGCCTTGACATCAAATGCATATGTAATGCATTTATAAATGTGCTTGCTGGTAGAGTTTTTTTAATATATAGATGTGAAGAGATCTTTTTTGTAATACCACTATCTATCCTTATGGTTCTTCCCTTTTTCTATCCAAAAGTAATCTGATAAAGAGTAAGGTGCCGCACATTTTAGCAGCAGTAACGTGCACTGTGCACATCTTTCGGACATCTGTACGAACATAATCTCACTGTACAATGATTTAAAAAAAGCTTATTCTGATTCTGATATAGAAACAACAAATCCATTTTCTATAAAAATGTGTTCTGAAATCTTCGTCTGAGCGTTTGATTAAGAGGAGCAACATACAGGAGAAATATTCATTACATTATAGAAACAGATTGCACGTACCGGCACCTTCATCTTAAACTCATCCTTGTTGAACTTGAAAAGGATGTCTGAGATTGTGCGCTGCAGGAGGGTGGTGGGCCTCAGAACCAGAACTAGCTGGAGGTTCCCGGGAAAGGAGCCCTGAAATTACAAATAGGACGAAGAAAATCCATTAACAACACAACAAAGACCCAAATACCCGTAGGCTCCTCCTACTTCCTCATTACACATCCACTAAAACATAGACTGTTGCCTCATTTGCTCTTTTTAATTGAAAACTGGTTCAATCATTTGTGATGAGCCTTGTGGAAACTCTAGGAAAGCAGTAGTGACACTTTCAAACACCGATTTGAAATATCCTCTATATGGATAATAAGGCAAAATACTATTTACAGTCATAACAGTTATCTAAAAAAAAAAAGATATGTAAATACTGTAAAGGGTTACAACACATGATATTTTTAATCCATCTAACAACTATTAAATGGTGCAATTGTTTTGTTAATCATATATACATTATATATATATACATATATTATATATATATATATATATATATATATATATATATATATATATATATATATATATATATATATATATATATATATATATATATATTAGTGCTGGACGATAATTCAATAACGATAAATATCGCGATATACTTTTATTCAATAACGATGATATGAAGTTTAAGCATATTTTCGATATTTCGATAGGATTTTACAACGTTTTTGACGTTTTTCTGTTTCTGTTCGGGTTGGAGCGGCTGCTTCAACAACCCGCCCGGACAGAAAAAGCTGTGACACAAAACGTGCGTNGTATATATATATATATATATATCTATATATATATATCTATATATATATATATATATATATATATATATATATATATATATATATATATATATATTAGTGCTGGACGATAATTCAATAACGATAAATATCGCGATATACTTTTATTCAATAACGATGATATGAAGTTTAAGCATATTTTCGATATTTCGATAGGATTTTACAACGTTTCACTGACGTTTTTCTGTTTCTGTTCGGGTTGGAGCGGCTGCTTCAACAACCCGCCCGGACAGAAAAAGCTGTGACACAAAACGTGCGTGGTGACGTCGTTGTTACGCAGCGCTCACTCCAGCAGCAGGCGTTAGCGGTAGCAGGCTAAAAGCTAAGCTAGTCTCCAAAGCGCGTTAAGTTTTCGCTTCAAAACGAGTCAAACGAGTGCTCATGACCGTCAGAATGTGACTGAACAAAGTTTCACAAGCGAAGAGAAAGCAGACGACATCACTGATGAGAGGAAAGACTAATTCGTCGGTGTGGACGTAGTTCGGTTTTGTTAAACTGCAGGTCTCATCTGCAGCGAGGTCCTACTTGGTTTATTTTGCAAAACGTGACGGAGTCGTTCTAACTAGCGGTGGGAACATTTAATTTGTTTAATCTGAAGAGTGTCCACTCGATATAATATGATGAGAGTCAGAAGATGAAGAACAATAAAGTTTGAGCCAACGTGTCCCTGAAACTACGACGTAAACAAACAGCCCCAGCGCTGCATGTTTTTTTATTCAAAATAAAACAAATTCATCAGAAGTAAAAAAAAAACACTGAATGAAAATGTGCAGAAAGAGAGTCAGAGTCAGAGTCAGAGAGAATTTATTGTCATTTGCACCGCATGTAGTACATGTGTTGAAAACGAGATTATGTACACAGGGTCCCAGTTACATCCAACAACAAATGCAAGAGAAAAACAATAATAACATCTAGGATTAACTAAGAGAGACATCAGCTAGTAATACACTAAGCCCTAATGTAGTAGAAAAACATCATTATAAACAGCAGCACGAACATGAGCAGATGGTCACAGATGAACGCAGATAGTCACAGATGAACGCAGCAACAAGAAACAGATCAGTATCAGCATGATGTGACATTTTGCAGTGTTTATTCTTATTATTTATTTATTCATGAGTCTGACAGCCTCAGGGTAGAAGCTGTTCCTCAGTCTAGTGGTTCTACATTTGATGCTCCTCAACCTCCGTCCCGAGGGGAGTGGTGCAAAGAGTGAGTGTGCTGGGTGAGTGAGGTCTTTCATGATGCAGGTGGCTCTTTTTCTGCATCTGGAGGTGTAAATGTCTGTGATGGTGGGGAGACTGACTCCCACAGACTTCTGTGCAGCCTTCACCACTCTTTGTAGAGCTTTCCTCTCTGCAACTGTGCAGCCTCCATGCCACACGTTGATGCTGGAGCACAGGACGCTCTCCACTGCACACCTGTAGAACGAGGTGAGGACTGAGCTTCTCAGACCGGCTCGTCTCAGCCGTCTGAGGAAGTAGAGTCTCTGATGACCTTTCTTGATCAGGCTGGTGGTGTTATTGCTCCAGCTGAGGTTATCATTCAAGTGTACACCCAGGTACTTGTAGCTGGAGACCACCTCCACCGCAGATCCACCTATATACAGTGGGGTGTGGGTGTGTTTGTTCCTTCTGAAGTCCACAATCATCTCCTTCGTCTTCTTCACATTCATGTGAAGGTTGTTCTCTTTGCACCAGCTCTCCAGATGTTCCACCTCCTGTCTGTAGCTGGATTCATCATTATCTGTGATGCATCCCACCACAGCTGTATCATCTGCAAACTTAACAATATGACAGCCTGGATGTGTGGCTGTACAATCATATGTGAGCAGAGTGAACAGAAGAGGGCTCAGCACACATCCCTGAGGAGAGCCAGTGCTGAGGGTGATGGTGGAGGAGGAGAAGTTGTGGATCTTCACGGACTGTGGTCTGTCTGTTAAGAAGTCTAAGACCCAGTTACAAATAGAGGGGCTTAGTCCAAGTGTGGATAGTTTGTCTATCAGAGTTTGGGGGATCATGGTGTTGAAGCAGATGTGAAGTCCACAAAGAGCAGACGCACGTATGAGTCCTTCTGATCCAGGTGGGTGAGAGCAGTGTGGACCACAGAGGAGATGGCGTCCTCTGTTGATCGGTTCTCACGGTATGCATATTGATGGGGGTCCTCGACGAAAATACGAAAATACGAAAATAGTGTTATAATATCTGCCCCTTGTTTAAAAAAATACAAAATAACTAGAAACAAACAACAACCTTCACTTCACCTGCACCACACCTTCCCAACAACTTTGATTTAACCATATTTTAAAACATATACTGTAAATAGTTTTAGAAATGTGAAATCAAGTCAACACAATCCTGTTTCCTGATTTACAACTCAGCCCCTTCAGACTAGTCCTAAATGAAGATTTTACAAACATTTACATTCCCTTCAGGGTTTAATAACTTTAAACAAATTTTAATTGAATATTTGGGGGGTAATTTTTAAAAAAGTTTTATACATGACTTGTAAAATACTATGTTCAACCAAATCATAAAATTTTAATAATTTAAACTGATGAAATATTTGTTGGGTGACCATAGCACTTCCTACTAATAATTCTTATAGCTCTTTTTTATAAAATAAAAACAGGGGTTGTAATAGTTTTACATGCTTTTCCCCAAACTTCAATACAACAGATTAAATACAGTTGTTTTTATGTCTCAAATCGTGTCCTGATAGATGTGAAGAGATCTTTTTTGTAATGCCACTATCTATCCTTATGGTTCTTCCCTTTTTCTATCCAAAAGTAATCTGATATAATGTGATATATATACACACATATTATATATAT
>JBBPBX010063351.1:7984-20557 GCA_038048925.1 Garcialebias charrua | reverse complement strand
TATGAAATTAAGTGTCAAAAATCATGAAAATACATTCTTTTCCCTTGGTCTGAAACTGTGGGGGCGTGTCAGCATGGGAGTGGTTTCAGCGCAGTTCTGCTGCTGAGCTGAGCGAGGCAGACAGCAGAGATCCACCTCCTCCGTTTTTATCTAAGTTCTGGCTGCCAGTAGCTCCTTTTTCCAAGAGTTACGCTGTTTTTAGTGCACTAACAACTCTGGTTTTGTTTTTAATAAGTCTAAATAAGATGCTGTGTTCTGACAAAGGCACGTATATGTAAAATATTGGTATCGTTATCAGCCGAATAAGTTTTAACATATCAGCCAACAATCCGATATCGTGCATCCCCAATTCTCACCCAGATTTACCTTCAAGACGTAAACATCAGTGACACATCTGGTGGCCACTCACTCATTGGTTCATCACATCATTGAGCCGCAGCCCTGCGGTCTGGTGTGTCACATATCAACCATTTAGCCTCTGTTACTACCTCACCTCACTGTGGTGGAGGGCACCAGGAGAGGGAAGTCCTGGACTGAGACATCTTGTGCAAGAGCTTCAAGTCTCCCAGATTTTACATCGACCCCCGCCCCGAGATGATGAACCTGTCATCCCCAAGCCCCCCTTCTTCAAACTGGGCCATGGACTCAGATTCTCCTGCATTATCCTGAAGTTCAGCTGACGGTAATCCATTGAAGGTGTTGTTTACATTAGTGGAAGAAAACAAACAAACAAACAGTTCTAACACAGCATGACGTCATCTCATGACCGATTCCAGTAAGTTTCCTCCAGTGGGTCGAGGGTCGAGTTGTAAATGTTTCCTCGTCTCTTGCTGGTTGTGCTGGACGATCGTGTCGTTCAGGTGGTTCTGGTGTTTGAAGTTCACTCACTCCTGTGTGTCCATGTTGTTCTCCTCAGATGATTCAGACGCTTCGTCCACAGCATCCGCCCCGCTCCTCTGCAGGTAAAACACTCCGCATGCGCTTCGTTTCATGTAAAGGTAGCAGAACATCTCACGTCTGAGCTCACCACGAGCATCACCGTGTCTGTTTTCAAGTTTGACACTGAAACGATGAAAGTTGGACGGTTTCAGACGAACACCTGGACAACAACCAGCGTCTCCCTTAGAGATGGGGTGAGGGGTTCAGTTCTCCTCATCCAGAGCTGAGGAGGTTCAGACGTCTGGTCAGGATGGACCTGGACGCCTCCTGCAGAGGTGGTCTGGACATGTCCAACTAGGAGGAGACATCTGGAGAGACTCTGTCCCTCAGCTGGTCTGGGAACAGCGTGGAGTCCTCCTGAAGAGGAGGCTGTGGACAGCTGTCTGGACCTGATCCAGCTGCTGCCTCGAGGCCTGAGTCCAGAACCAGTGGATGGACCCGTCTTTTCACCCGGTCTGTGACGGCCTCCATGTTTGGACTTGACAAAACCAGGGTTTAGTTTCTGAGCGTCAAAAAGAGAAAGTAACGTTTTACAGATTGTGTCCCTGCAGGAGTTCTTTGTGGTTCTCCTTCCTGACCCTCAGGTTCTGACTGATGGGCTGCGTTCTGTGTGGTTCTGTGTGTATTGTGTGTGTATTGTGTGTGTGATTGTGTATTGTGTGTGTGTGAAAGCAGCAGAGCGTGGTGGAAAGCTCTGCTTCATTGTGCGTTCTTGTTGTTGTCAACACTAGAACTCCCCACCAAAGACTGGAGCAGATTCTCTGCTAAAACAGCCTGGATCAGACTATTGTGGGTCCGTTTGTGTTGGTCTGTATACACAGAGCCCCCCCCCCACTCAAACCCCCACTCGCCCTGACAAGTAGCCGGAGCTCTGTGGGGTCAGATACCTTGATGGATCCAGCTGTAAACTGAACCTGCCCGTGGAGGAAGAGATCGGCTCAATCTGGACTTCAGTTTTTCCTTCTCCCTTTATGCCTGTCACGTGAGTGTTTCTGTGGTGCTCGTTGTGCCTTGATGCTATTTAACATGGCCCCTCCATCACTGAACATCTTGATGATGCTATTTAAGATGGCCCCTCCATCACTGAACATCTTGATGATGCTATTTAAGATGGCCCCTCCATCACTGAACATCTTGATGATGCTATTTAAGATGGCCCCTCCATCACTGAACATCTTGATGATGCTATTTAAGATGGCCCCTCCATCACTGAACATCTTGATGATGGTATTTAAGATGGCCCCTCCATCACTGAACATCTTGATGATGGTATTTAAGATGGCCCCTCCATCACTGAACATCTTGATGATGGTATTTAAGATGGCCCCTCCATCACTGAACATCTTGATGATGCTATTTAACATGGCCCCTCCATCACTGAACATCTTGATGATGCTATTTAAGATGGCCCCTCCATCACTGAACATCTTGATGATGCTATTTAAGATGGCCCCTCCATCACTGAACATCTTGATGATGGTATTTAAGATGGCCCCTCCATCACTGAACATCTTGATGATGGTATTTAAGATGGCCCCTCCATCACTGAACATCTTGATGATGGTATTTAAGATGGCCCCTCCATCACTGAACATCTTGATGATGGTATTTAAGATGGCCCCTCCATCACTGAACATCTTGATGATGGTATTTAAGATGGCCCCTCCATCACTGAACATCTTGATGATGCTATTTAACATGGCCCCTCCATCACTGAACATCTTGATGATGCTATTTAAGATGGATGTTGTGACATGATGATTTGAAAAAACAAGTGAGGTACCAACTTCCATTTTGGTGTGGCTGCATCTAGGCATAAGAACGGTTCCTTTAAAAAAAGAAGGTTGCCAGGTCATAATCCAAGATGGCTGCCACCATATATGTCTGTCTGTCTTGTGAGCTGGATAACTTGAAAGATAGGCAGCTGAAGCTCATTCTGTTGTGTGGCTGCATGTAAATGTGTAAAAGGTCAAACCACCACCATGTTTATACAGTTAGAAGTGTCAAAGTCAACTTTATTGTCAGAACTGCAATATGTACAGGACATATACAGGATTGAAATTGCGTTTCAAAAGTGCTGTGTGATGTCATCACAGGGATGACATCACTTCTCTGCACTGAACCATCACACCTGGGATACACCCAGGTGGAGCTGTGGGCAGCTCTGTAAGCGCCCGGGGAGCAGTTAGGGGTTCGGTGTCCTGCCCAGAGAACACGACATGTGGTACCCAGAGCCATATAGAGAGAGAGTTGCTACACTCTTTGAACTCGCCGACAGGCGGTCACGTGGTTCATGCAGCTCTCAATTGTTCCAAACAGCTCGTCGCTGTCAGTCAGTTTGAGCAGCTACTGGCGCAACATGACACAAAAAAACGACTTTTCTTACTTTGTCCAGCGTCGTTCAGTAATTATTGATCAGTAACAAACTGATTACTGATTATTTCACTGACTATGTGTTTTATTAAAGCATTTTTAGACGTGGCAGATGCATTTATCATTACAGTGAAACGAGACTGTAAACACATTTGTTAGAAAAAATATCTTTGCAATACATTGATCAATATAGCCATGTCAACAGTGTTTTATAATGTTACACACGTAAAAAAAACAGTAACACCTGTTATGAAGCCATGTCTGATGTTCTCTGCATGAGAATGCTCCACCGTCCACCATTTGATCTGCTCCAGTTTACCTTAGATCATCTGGGATGAAGTCTTCATTTCTGCACATTAGATAATTGTTCTATTTTATTTTATTTTTGTAATTAGCAACTGAGTACCTGGATAACAGAGTTGATTGTGCTTGTAGCCTGACTATTGTAAAATAGTAATTCACTGATTAAAATGTTAATTTAAATGAAACAGTTTCTAGTTAAAATCATCACAGGTGACAAAATAAGTGTTAATTGTGCAAAAATAAATTACCAAACAATTTTATAATATGTAAAATGTAAAACAAGCTTTAATAAAGTACTTTACTATTTACATGGTATATCATCTCAAGTCAGGAGCACCATCACCATCATCACAACACAAACTGAGTGATGTAAATTTAATCTGCACAAACATTTTCAACCAGAGCTCAAAATGTTCAACTGTCAAAGAAATGTGCAAGAAAATAAACTAGTATCACTCTACAGGCACATTTTGAGAGAGGGCACTTCACAAAGACACAGTCAGGCCGTGTGAGACTGAAGGAGTTCCAACCATTTGTGTTCATCGCCCAGAACCAAATGAGAAGTCCAGCAGAACTTCCACTGACCAGTGATCACACATATTGTTCTAAAGTTCCTGGTTTTAGTTTTCTACATTCACCTTATAATCTTGATGTTTTTGCCATCTTATTTAATTTGTTTAAAAAAAATCTGTATGCCTCTTATAAAAGAGGCATACAGATTTTTTTAAAACAAAGTAAAATAAGAATGATGACAACAGTGACAACAATAGATAGTTATAAAACTGTCTATTGTTGTCACTGTTGTCATCATTCTTTGTTAAAATCAGCTCTCTCTTATAAATGAGTCCTCAAGGCTCAATGGGATTAACCTGTATAAATAAAGGTTGAATGAGTAAAGTAAACTTTGGTACGAAAGGTGTTAAATAATACACGTCATATTTTTATTGAACAATAATCTTCATGCTAACATTGCCATTGTAATTTCAGAGATTGAGTAGAAATAGAAGTGAGATGAGGGAAAGATGAAAATGTAGCCTCAGACGACAGGGATGATGATCCAGGATCGACAGGACCATGAAGATGTATCAACAGGCGATGCAATCAGGGAACAGAGATGAAAAACCTCAGGGAACAATTAGAACACAAAAAAATTACAAAAGCAGGATAGAAGAAATTCACACATGAAAATTAACACAGTTTGTGAAGAAAAATGTTAATGGAAAATAAATACTGACATTATTTTTTTTACGAAAGATCAAATGAAGGCAACTGGCATGAAGAATAACTTCCCAGTTCCATCTGATAGTTTAATCATTAAAAAAAGTTTTTTTTCATTCAACCTTTATTTAGTCAGGTAAATCTCATTGAGCCTCGAGGGCTCATTTACAAAAGCGACCTGCTAAAACTAAAGAACAATGAACAGCAATGGTAGAATTTCCTTAAAGGTTCAGTATGTAATTTCTGGAACACGCTGGAACTTAGGAAAATTTTGAACAGAGACACGTTTCTGGTCCCTCCCCCTCAGAGCCATATATGGCTCTGTTACCCCTTGCTCTGCTGAAATTCAAATTCAAGCTCTGTTTTTATTGGCTGGTTAACGGCGGGTCACTGTGGCTTTTTAGAAATGCTTTTAGAGAAGCAAGGGGACAATAGTTTTTTTCAGAGATTACTTGTCTAAAATCAGTCTGTCAGGAGGTAGTGACAGAGAGAAGAAATATGTTAAAAATATATTGTTAGAAAAGTTACATACAGCTCCTTTAAACAATAAACAATAGAAAACAAAAGAGAGAAAAAAAAACCAAAGAGAGAAATACATTTTTTTTTAACAAAGTATCAAAAAAACTAGCAAAACATTATAAGGTAGACGTATAAAATCAAAGACAGGAACAAATCTGCATTGGTTTTTGCCAGGATTCCAACAGATTCTGAAAACCATTTAGAGAAGTCAAGGTCGAGAGCTTCAGATCTTTTTGTAAGATATTCCATGAAGCAGGAGCAGAGTAGGAGAAGGCCCTTTTTCCAAGTTCAGTCCTCACTGACGGAACACTGCAGGTAATCATGTCCTGAGAGCGCACGCTGTAGCTGCACTCACGCAAAGACATGTAGGAGGAGATGTATGAGGGCAGCAGACCAAGAAGTGATTTGAAGAAGTTACTGTTCTACAATTTATTGATGCCGTCTCATCTCAACTTGACCCATAACTAATAATATAAAACTATAATGTAAATTAACAGTCATGCAGTAAATACCAAGTAATTTTATTCAAACATCTTGATTCAACAATTATTGTTTTGGGAAGACAGAAAACGAGTACCTTTGTGATACATTGTTTGAATGCAGTTCACTGAAGTCATTATCCTGTGTTTGGAAAACATAAAAAATTACTCATCTCCATGATCACATTTTTCTTTAATGATAATGTCACAATTTATGCTGCAGTCTTTGACAAAGGATCTAAAACTTTAAATTAACCACATCAGTCTCTCAGGGAAAAAAGGCTATATTTTCTAGTTGAGAGTCCAGTAACTGGAATTACCATAAAAATAATAAATAAATAAAAACTTTCAAAATTTAAGCTGTACTGAATTTTTCAACATAAACCGTGTTTCCATCTATTTTCAATTCGAATTTTGAGCGAATTTTTGAAAATTCGCAAAAATGTAAATAAAAATTAATGCGAATCAGAAGTGTTTCCATCAACTGGCTTGAAGCGAATCCACCAGGCCACGCAAAGCGGCATTACGTCAGACGTCAGCGTTACGCATGTCTACAGTAAACAGGAAGTAGCGGTTGAAAACAGGAACCGAACCACACATCTCGGCAAAATGGAGAGAATATTTCAGGAATGTGTTGCTATCGGGCAAGTTGTATTTATTCTGTCATGCCAACTAGTTTTAGCGATGTTACAGCGGAAACAGCTGATCAGTCACATGACGTGAATGTTCGCTACGTCAGAACTGAGTCGGCAAATCTGTTTCCATCTCTCGTTTTGCGCATCAGCTCTGTTTCGACCCAAAAACCACCTCAAGCGAGCGTATCAACTTTTTTGCGAATTAGAGGAAGTTAATTAGAATCGTGCCGTTTCCATTCAGCTTTTCTGATGCGATACTTCAAAATGCGCATCAAGAAACCTTGATGGAAACACGGCGTATGAGGGCATGAGGCTGCTCCTCAAAGTGCCTAGATGGAGCAGTGCTAGCCATATGTTTGTACATAATGCTGTTCCCACATGTGCTGCTGTGCTCAGGAATCTAAAGCCCGAGATACACTCATGCGTCCTCAGGTACGCCACTCTACGCGCGCATTTTGTGCGCATGTGTTTTGCTGATATGCTTCAGCATATGTCAGAAACTATCAGCTTTCAAACGCTCGCGTTCTCCTTGTTGTAATATGAGCAGCTGCACACGGAGGGGACTCAACTGAGCTCGCTGATTGGTTACTTGCTGACACGCCTACTGAAATGATTGACAGCCAGCTCATGTAGCGCCTTGAAGACCGCGGCGGTGTTCATGCGGTGTTTCTACTATATATGTTGTAAAAAGTTCTCTCAGAAATAAAAATAATAACAGGGAGTGCTTTTCCTGCAGCACACAGCCCACCAGGGATATTTAAAACATCGCGCACCCAGGTAGGACCTGAATTCATTCATTTCAATCATCGAGTGAACGGAGGAAGAAGCGGTTACTTGACTTTAGGCAAAAAAACAAAAGAAAAGGCCCGATCAGCGATAAAGAAGGGGAATTTATTTCATTTGTGTAACATACAAAACAGTCCGGCGCCGGGGAAGTTTATGTTCAGACACCGCGCATCGCGTATGCGTAGTAAAAAAAAACTTTTGCGCGTACGTGCCCTGAGGGGCTACGCTTTTGCCACAGCGTACGTACGCTGCGTATAGGCGTATCGTGAGGACGCTCGAGTGTATCTCGGGCTTTATGTATAAATGCATGTGTAGGTTGTCTGTGTCATGCAAAAATATAATTCCAAATCTAGTAAATCCTGCTTTTAGTGCAGTGAGATTTTGTTCAAGATTGTGGAACCTCTAACCGTGTTTCCATCAAGGTTTCTTGATGCATAAATTTTTATATACATTTTTGCGAATTTTCAAAAATTCGCTCAAAATTCGAATTGAAAATAGATTGAAACACGGCTACTGGCGCCATCATTTATTTGTGACTCAGTGAGTTATTTGTCTTTTATTACTTTATTTTATTTATTTTTTATGTGTATTTTTATGGACCTTTTTTGTGTCTGAAATAAAGTTTTGATTGATTGATTGATTTTAAAATGCTGAATTAGACAGAAATAGATCAGTTTAAACCAGTCATGATTGCAGAGTTAGCTGCAGTTAAAACACTACTAGCAATTTAACATGTTTAATGAAGAAAAACTGGCGACATGAAGTATTAATGTTGATAAACTGGTACAGAACAGTCAGCTAATGCTTCACAAGGGCAAAAGAAAATTGTATTTTCATCAACTTACCGGAGAAAACACGTCTGAAACATCAAAAATGAACAACGTTCGATGCTAGCAGCGCTGCTGTTTGGAACAGTTTGGAACAAATCACCCGCTCCATGACCCACGTGACTTCTGCATTCCATTCTTACAATGGGAGTCTATGGGAGTGTCGCAACTCTCTCTCTACGGCTCTGGTGGTACCTGTCGTTTAACTGTAAGGAGGTTAAAGTTCACCGTGCTGAGTCACACTGCAGTGCTCGTGTTTGATTTTAGATTGCATTGTTTTTGTTTTAATCTCGTCTTGGTTTGGTGAAATGATTCACATTTAACTGTTGATGTGAAATGTTTGCTTCAGTGTTAAGGAACCGATGATCCTGGAGGCCCACGATGATCGAGAAGAGCGACCGGCACTCATTCCCAGTTTGTTCCCGCTCACTCCTCCGACGCTCTACTTCAGCACAGCCCATGAGAAAGGTCAGTGCCTGAACGTGCGTTCAAATAAAGCAGAACGTAAAACCATCTACAAGGTGGGCCAGCTCCATGGCCCATAGAATACAGGTAGTCCTCGACTTACGGCGATTCGGTGTTGCGAACGCATCTTATTAATAAAAATAAAAAATTTAAAAAATTTAAAAATCTTATTTTATGTGTTTAAAGGGGACCTCAGATGTATTTTTTAAATTTTTATGGTATTTCTGTGGGATATCCAGACCCTATTCCTTCAATTTAATGCACAAAATAATTATTAGATAATCAATTATACCCTTTTTAATTCTGCCATTTTTAACTTTCGTTTTGAACGACCGGTTTCTTGAAGTCCACGCCCTTCAACGATCTGTTTACGCCCTCTGTAACAGCCAGTATCTGTAATGTGTTGTTGTTTTAAAATTAGCTCTTTTTTTATTACTCATTTGACTTACTGTTAGTGTTAGCTTAAGATAACTTACCGAAACTCGTCTGAGCGCGCCGCCATGAGCTGCTCCTTTTAGCATTAGACCACCCGAATCCGAAGCTAATGTTAGCTTGTTCCTCTTCCGGTGTTCGCCAGCTCCGCTCGTTGCACGCGGCGATTTTGGGAGTTATCGCTGTTCCAGTCAAGACAACACAAAGTTCACCAAGTGTCTCCCGTAAATTAATCCGTAAGGAGAAGGTCCTCGCTGCTGCGAGGCTGTACAGTTGAAGCTCCGCTCCATCGCGCCAGAAGAGGGTCCCGTTGCCGCCGGTCCCTACGCCGGGGGTCCGCTCGTTTAATTTTTGCCGGCTGCGCGTTGGGAGCGATCGCAAATACACTAAAAATTGAACTAAAACATAAAAATAACAATTATACTTTATTTATAAAGCCATTTAAAAAACCACAGCTGCAACAAAGTGCTGTACACATGAAATTAAGAACATATAAACAAAAGATGAGATGAAATCATGAAAAACAACAGTCATGTGTTTAATACAGAAGTGGGTTGAGCCTAACCAGGGGTTGCTAGGTGAGGGGCTGGACTCAGGTTTGAGGTGATTGGCTACGGCCTGTGACGTCAATAACTGCAGGAAGTGTGAATCCAGGTGTATTTATCAAAAATAAATAAATCTACTTAGAGTAAATAAACCACTGGGTGCATTTTTTTGGCACAAGGACTGTTTTTTTATGAAGTAAATACCCAAAGTTGAGTAAAAAAAACATTAAAAAGTGAATTTTGCATCTGTGGTCCCCTTTAAATGTTCTTGATTTCATGTGTACGCACTTTGTTGCAGCTGTGGTTGTTTTAAATGGCTTTACAAATAAATTATTATTATTATTATTATTTAGAAGCCGATTTACGCAGTTTTCGGCAGTGTCCGCCAGCTTTCAGTTAGCTTCGGTTAGCTCCGGCCTCGACAGCCGGCTTTGGAGGACTGTGTTTCCGATCAGAGGTTGCCTCATACGGATAAATGAGCTGGAAACGCTCGGTGAACTCTGTGGACGTCTCAGGCCCGGCGCAGCAGCCGCCCATCGCTCCGCCGATCGCGCCGCATCCCACCACGCCGGTCGACACCACCAGCTCACCGCGGGAACACAGAGCTAACATGCTAACGCGGAGAAACGCCCAGTAAGTTATTAACTCTTTTTCCCTTCATTATGGCTCCAAATGTATGGAGCTAACATGCTAACAGTCCTTCCTGTAAACAGTTTGGACCGCGTGAAGCAGCACGAAGCTGCAGAGCTCGGACGTGCAACGAGCTAACATGCTAACAGGCTTGACCAGCTAACAGTAAGAAATTCACTATTTTTTTCCTTCATTATGTCTCCAAATGTACTGTATGTGTTTTTTGTACTGTGTTAGGATAGGCGAAGTGCTTGGTAAATGTACAGTACCGTACATGTACGTGTATAAGTGGCGGCTCGTGCGTTTTCTGACTTACGGCGATTTTCGACATGCGAGCGGCCGTAGGAACGGAACTGCGACGTAACTCGAGGACTACCTGTACTGGATAAAAACATACCTGTTACTAATATAAAGGCTGTTCAGATGCCTCCAAGGTCCACTTGTCTGAGCCCTTTCATCTGCATCGTGTGGCCACGGTCCATCCAGAGTCCCCTGCTGAACTGAAGCGACCCCTCGAGCAGCAGAGTTGGGACCTGGACTCCTGTAACAAGTGCTGCAGGTTGACTTGAGTGAAGGTTCTGATGTTTTCAGCTGCTGTCTGGTGTCCGTCACAGAGCGTTCTGTCGTTCCTCTAATGAACAGCTCTGACGGTGTCTGCATCAGGTTACAGGTTCAACTCCTGGAAGAAACTTATATTGTTGTAACACACTCGATGACTAGTGCAGGATAGAAAATGTGAACACACATTAGGAAAACAGGTTGAAGACTTGAAGAGTTCAACGGGTTTAAAAGAAGCTGTTGAGGTTCTTGGAGGTGAACAAAGCTGAAACATTTTCTCACATGAAGTCGTTTGTTGCATTAGCCTTTCCCGCCCGATGGCCCAGTGTCCGTTCGGGTCGAGCTGCAGTCACAGCTCTCCTGGTGTGTTTCAGTTAAAGAGCCAGATCTGAGCAGAACGTTGGAGACGTTGTCGTGTCTGTTCTCTGAGGAACGAGCGTGTTTTCTTCTGCAGTGGAGCTCCTGCCTGCTGAAGAGAGACGGCTGCTGAAGTGGAAGATGAGCTCCGTCACGCCCGTCGTCGTCAAGCACACCATCGACCGCTCGCACTTCACAGTCACCAAGAGTGAGTGTCACACTTTGTCACCTCAACCACTTTCACACAGGAAGCACGAAGCGCTGCAGGTCCTGTTTGCGTCTAACCGGGACGTTTCTCCTGGTGTGCTCGTTCGTGTGCACGACACCAGCCGGGGAGCGTTTCAGAAACACCTGGAACTACGAACGGCTGCTTTCTGCAGTGCACATTCATACCACCACTACATGGGGGGGGGGGGGTAATATTTTCATCATCTCAACCTTTTGGTCAAGGTCACAAATCAAGGTCATGTTTCAAACAAGGTTTTTGCTTGTCCAGATCATAGATTGGTTAATGAAAGTTGATGCACATGTGTATCCTCACTAGACGAGGGGTGCGTACCCTTCTCATCACCGCCGGCACAAGGTCAAGGTCACAATGCAAGGTCATATTTCAAATAATGTCTTTGACCTTCCATGTGACAGCTTCATATCCAAGATGTTTAGTAGCAGTTAACTGAAGTGCTTCACAGTCTGGGTCGATTGTTTTTTCATCATAAATTCTGTATGTTCAGACTTTTGTTCACTAAACTTCAAACAAGTGAGTTCTGTCAATCACTTATTAATCAACTCTAAATAATTGTTTTGACGCCTATTCTGACTGACTTTTTGTTCCCTTTGGAGTCGCTCAACACGCCGGCGCATCACGTGATTGATTTCAGTTGCTCTAACGGGGAGCACAGCCTTTCAGAGACTCCAGTTTAAGAACTCTGAGTTAGGATCAATAATCCACGTTCTTCTGAAGATCCTCGTCGTATCTGAGGCGCGTCAGAGCGAGAGGCTGCAGCAAACACGTCTCCAGGACAGAAGTCTGAGTCCGACAGGTCTGTGATATTTAGTGTGTTTGGGTTCCATAGTTGGTCTGTAGGTTGGTGAGGTCAGTTTGTCAAAACAACGAGACGGTTTGTGAACATGAGGAGGAACCACCAAGTCAGAACCTCAGACAGAGGAGAAGATCATGAAGGAGAAAACAGTCGAATCAGACAGAGAGGACTTTGATGATGAAGAGGGTGATCAGGATTTGTTTTTAGAAGAGAAGAGCAGACCGAGTTCCACTAGGAGGTAGAATCTGAGCAGAGGTGTCCAGAACGTCTTTTTCATCATGTGACTGTCATGTGACTGTCATGTGACTGTCATGTGTTGGCACATTGATTGACTCCAAAGAAGGAAAAAATCTTCTCAGAGTAGGTGGCTGTTGAGAAGGACGGTAACCGTTGTGTGTGTGTGTGTGTGTGTGTGTGTGTGTGTGTGTGTGTGTGTGTGTGTGCGTGTGTGTGTGTGTGTGTTGTTA
>JBBPBX010063350.1:9701-20557 GCA_038048925.1 Garcialebias charrua | reverse complement strand
TCTGTTTCATGTTGCTGTTGATCTGTTTCATGTTGCTGCTGATCTGTTTCATGTTGCTGCTGATCTGTTTCATGTTGCTGCTGATCTGTTTCATGTTGCTGCTGATCTGTTTCATGTTGCTGCTGATCTGTTTCATGTTGCTGCTGATCTGTTTCATGTTGCTGCTGATCTGTTTCATGTTGCTGCTGATCTGTTTCATGTTGCTGCTGATCTGTTTCATGTTGCTGCTGATCTGTTTCATGTTGCTGCTGATCTGTTTCATGTTGCTGCTGATCTGTTTCATGTTGCTGCTGATCTGTTTCATGTTGCTGCTGATCTGTTTCATGTTGCTGCTGATCTGTTTCATGTTGCTGCTGATCTGTTTCATGTTGCTGCTGATCTGTTTCATGTTGCTGCTGATCTGTTTCATGTTGCTGCTGATCTGTTTCATGTTGCTGCTGATCTGTTTCATGTTGCTGCTGATCTGTTTCATGTTGCTGCTGATCTGTTTCATGTTGCTGCTGATCTGTTTCATGTTGCTGCTGATCTGTTTCATGTTGCTGCTGATCTGTTTCATGTTGCTGCTGATCTGTTTCATGTTGCTGCTGATCTGTTTCATGTTGCTGCTGATCTGTTTCATGTTGCTGCTGATCTGTTTCATGTTGCTGCTGATCTGTTTCATGTTGCTGCTGATCTGTTTCATGTTGCTGCTGATCTGTTTCATGTTGCTGCTGATCTGTTTCATGTTGCTGCTGATCTGTTTCATGTTGCTGCTGATCTGTTTCATGTTGCTGCTGATCTGTTTCATGTTGCTGCTGATCTGTTTCATGTTGCTGCTGATCTGTTTCATGTTGCTGCTGATCTGTTTCATGTTGCTGCTGATCTGTTTCATGTTGCTGCTGATCTGTTTCATGTTGCTGCTGATCTGTTTCATGTTGCTGCTGATCTGTTTCATGTTGCTGCTGATCTGTTTCATGTTGCTGCTGATCTGTTTCATGTTGCTGCTGATCTGTTTCATGTTGCTGCTGATCTGTTTCATGTTGCTGCTGATCTGTTTCATGTTGCTGCTGATCTGTTTCATGTTGCTGCTGATCTGTTTCATGTTGCTGCTGATCTGTTTCATGTTGCTGCTGATCTGTTTCATGTTGCTGCTGATCTGTTTCATGTTGCTGCTGATCTGTTTCATGTTGCTGCTGATCTGTTTCATGTTGCTGCTGATCTGTTTCATGTTGCTGCTGATCTGTTTCATGTTGCTGCTGATCTGTTTCATGTTGCTGCTGATCTGTTTCATGTTGCTGCTGATCTGTTTCATGTTGCTGCTGATCTGTTTCATGTTGCTGCTGATCTGTTTCATGTTGCTGCTGATCTGTTTCATGTTGCTGCTGATCTGTTTCATGTTGCTGCTGATCTGTTTCATGTTGCTGCTGATCTGTTTCATGTTGCTGCTGATCTGTTTCATGTTGCTGCTGATCTGTTTCATGTTGCTGATCTGTTTCATGTTGCTGCTGATCTGTTTCATGTTGCTGCTGATCTGTTTCATGTTGCTGCTGATCTGTTTCATGTTGCTGCTGATCTGTTTCATGTTGCTGCTGATCTGTTTCATGTTGCTGCTGATCTGTTTCATGTTGCTGCTGATCTGTTTCATGTTGCTGCTGATCTGTTTCATGTTGCTGCTGATCTGTTTCATGTTGCTGCTGATCTGTTTCATGTTGCTGCTGATCTGTTTCATGTTGCTGCTGATCTGTTTCATGTTGCTGCTGATCTGTTTCATGTTGCTGCTGATCTGTTTCATGTTGCTGCTGATCTGTTTCATGTTGCTGCTGATCTGTTTCATGTTGCTGCTGATCTGTTTCATGTTGCTGCTGATCTGTTTCATGTTGCTGCTGATCTGTTTCATGTTGCTGCTGATCTGTTTCATGTTGCTGCTGATCTGTTTCATGTTGCTGCTGATCTGTTTCATGTTGCTGCTGATCTGTTTCATGTTGCTGCTGATCTGTTTCATGTTGCTGCTGATCTGTTTCATGTTGCTGCTGATCTGTTTCATGTTGCTGCTGATCTGTTTCATGTTGCTGCTGATCTGTTTCATGTTGCTGCTGATCTGTTTCATGTTGCTGCTGATCTGTTTCATGTTGCTGCTGATCTGTTTCATGTTGCTGCTGATCTGTTTCATGTTGCTGCTGATCTGTTTCATGTTGCTGCTGATCTGTTTCATGTTGCTGCTGATCTGTTTCATGTTGCTGCTGATCTGTTTCATGTTGCTGCTGATCTGTTTCATGTTGCTGCTGATCTGTTTCATGTTGCTGCTGATCTGTTTCATGTTGCTGCTGATCTGTTTCATGTTGCTGCTGATCTGTTTCATGTTGCTGCTGATCTGTTTCATGTTGCTGCTGATCTGTTTCATGTTGCTGCTGATCTGTTTCATGTTGCTGCTGATCTGTTTCATGTTGCTGCTGATCTGTTTCATGTTGCTGCTGATCTGTTTCATGTTGCTGCTGATCTGTTTCATGTTGCTGCTGATCTGTTTCATGTTGCTGCTGATCTGTTTCATGTTGCTGCTGATCTGTTTCATGTTGCTGCTGATCTGTTTCATGTTGCTGCTGATCTGTTTCATGTTGCTGCTGATCTGTTTCATGTTGCTGCTGATCTGTTTCATGTTGCTGCTGATCTGTTTCATGTTGCTGCTGATCTGTTTCATGTTGCTGCTGATCTGTTTCATGTTGCTGCTGATCTGTTTCATGTTGCTGCTGATCTGTTTCATGTTGCTGCTGATCTGTTTCATGTTGCTGCTGATCTGTTTCATGTTGCTGCTGATCTGTTTCATGTTGCTGCTGATCTGTTTCATGTTGCTGCTGATCTGTTTCATGTTGCTGCTGATCTGTTTCATGTTGCTGCTGATCTGTTTCATGTTGCTGCTGATCTGTTTCATGTTGCTGCTGATCTGTTTCATGTTGCTGCTGATCTGTTTCATGTTGCTGCTGATCTGTTTCATGTTGCTGCTGATCTGTTTCATGTTGCTGCTGATCTGTTTCATGTTGCTGCTGATCTGTTTCATGTTGCTGCTGATCTGTTTCATGTTGCTGCTGATCTGTTTCATGTTGCTGCTGATCTGTTTCATGTTGCTGCTGATCTGTTTCATGTTGCTGCTGATCTGTTTCATGTTGCTGCTGATCTGTTTCATGTTGCTGCTGATCTGTTTCATGTTGCTGCTGATCTGTTTCATGTTGCTGCTGATCTGTTTCATGTTGCTGCTGATCTGTTTCATGTTGCTGCTGATCTGTTTCATGTTGCTGCTGATCTGTTTCATGTTGCTGCTGATCTGTTTCATGTTGCTGCTGATCTGTTTCATGTTGCTGCTGATCTGTTTCATGTTGCTGCTGATCTGTTTCATGTTGCTGCTGATCTGTTTCATGTTGCTGCTGATCTGTTTCATGTTGCTGCTGATCTGTTTCATGTTGCTGCTGATCTGTTTCATGTTGCTGCTGATCTGTTTCATGTTGCTGCTGATCTGTTTCATGTTGCTGCTGATCTGTTTCATGTTGCTGCTGATCTGTTTCATGTTGCTGCTGATCTGTTTCATGTTGCTGCTGATCTGTTTCATGTTGCTGCTGATCTGTTTCATGTTGCTGCTGATCTGTTTCATGTTGCTGCTGATCTGTTTCATGTTGCTGCTGATCTGTTTCATGTTGCTGCTGATCTGTTTCATGTTGCTGCTGATCTGTTTCATGTTGCTGCTGATCTGTTTCATGTTGCTGCTGATCTGTTTCATGTTGCTGCTGATCTGTTTCATGTTGCTGCTGATCTGTTTCATGTTGCTGCAATCACTCCTTGCCCAACAGAAGAAGTTTCTGGACGTCCTGACACTTGAAATGAACTCTTCATGGAACCAGTTTGTCCCAGTTCAAGCTCAACTGGTTTTTAACAAGTGGCTTGTCCATCTGCAACCAGAGCTGTGGCATTACATCGTGTCTGTGTGTGTGTGTGTGTGTGTGTGTGTGTGTGTGTGTCTGTGTGTGTGTGTGTGTGTGTGTGTGTGTGTGTGTGTTTTAGTTCTTCCCAGTGACTGATGGCTTTGTTTTTTTATGGAAGCACAATTATACGAGCGAGTCAGAATTCAACTGGGCCCAATGAGTCCCAGTGGGCTCCAGTGATGGTTGGGGCCCAGTGGAAGGGCAGCCGGTGTCTCCGTACACATTTTAATCTGGTAACATCTGGTACCAGCTGTTGGTAACAGTGTAAACATTGTGCCGAGTCTGGATTCATGTTGCTTTAAAAGGAAATGATGGAGGCGACTTCACATGAACTGAAGAAAGTTCCACAGCAGATCTGACCAGTTTCCTTCTGGACCCCGGAACCCTTTGGGGTTTGTCACGTCGGACCTGACCCCAGAAGAACAAGTTCATGAGATGTTTGAAGGAATAAAAAGAAGTAAACAAGAGATGAAGAGAAGGTTGAAGAAACAAATACAGAAAAAATATCAATTCTGTTCAGTTTATTGATAAAAACACAATTTATTAACTTTTTATTTTATATAAATGTTTGTGTTTTTTATTTCATAGAAGAGTTTTAAAAGAGTTCTGGTTCAGAGATGTTCTCCTCTCGTCTTTTGATCATGCTCCGTCTTGAAAAGCTCAAAGGAGAAATGACTTCTCATGAAACGCCCTGCAGCTCTGAGGTGAGGAGACAACCTGCATCATAAACACAGTGCACGTGCACAGCAGCAGGCACGTGCACAGCAGCAGGCACGTGCACAGCAGCAGGCACGTGCACTGCGTTCAGCAGAGGATGGAAGAATGGAGGACGCTCTGTGAACTGGACTCATTTGGTTCTGGTTTTCCATCTTCGAGCCTCCTTCCAGCTCCAGAGTCTCTTTAACTCTGCTCTGAAGCTCTCGTCCCAGAGCTGCCTCACACCCACTCTCTCACAAAGTGTCCACACTGACCAGGAGCTTCAGGAGCACCTGCTGGTTCCCACAGACAGGTCACACCTGCTGGTTCCCACAGACAGGTCACACCTGCTGGTTCCCACAGACAGGTCACAGAGCACCTGCTGGTTCCCACAGACAGGTCACAGAGCACCTGCTGGTTCCCACAGACAGGTCACAGAGCACCTGCTGGTTCCCACAGACAGGTCACAGAGCACCTGCTGGTTCCCACAGACAGGTCACAGAGCACCTGCTGGTTCCCACAGACAGGTCACAGAGCACCTGCTGGTTCCCACAGACAGGTCACAGAGCACCTGATGGTTCCCACAGACAGGTCACAGAGCACCTGATGGTTCCCACAGACAGGTCACAGAGCACCTGCTGGTTCCCACAGACAGGTCACAGAGCACCTGCTGGTTCCCACAGACAGGTCACAGAGCACCTGCTGGTTCCCACAGACAGGTCACAGAGCACCTGCTGGTTCCCACAGACAGGTCACAGAGCACCTGCTGGTTCCCACAGACAGGTCACAGAGCACCTGCTGGTTCCCACAGACAGGTCACAGAGCACCTGCTGGTTCCCACAGACAGGTCACAGAGCACCTGCTGGTTCCCACAGACAGGTCACAGAGCACCTGCTGGTTCCCACAGACAGGTCACAGAGCACCTGCTGGTTCCCACAGACAGGTCACAGAGCACCTGCTGGTTCCCACAGACAGGTCACAGAGAACCTGCTGGTTCCCACAGACAGGTCACAGAGCACCTGCTGGTTCCCACAGACAGGTCACAGAGCACCTGCTGGTTCCCACAGACAGGTCACAGAGCACCTGCTGGTTCCCACAGACAGGTCACAGAGCACCTGCTGGTTCCCACAGACAGGTCACAGAGCACCTGCTGGTTCCCACAGACAGGTCACAGAGCACCTGCTGGTTCCCACAGACAGGTCACAGAGCACCTGCTGGTTCCCACAGACAGGTCACAGAGCACCTGCTGGTTCCCACAGACAGGTCACAGAGCACCTGCTGGTTCCCACAGACAGGTCACAGAGCACCTGCTGGTTCCCACAGACAGGTCACAGAGCACCTGCTGGTTCCCACAGACAGGTCACAGAGCACCTGCTGGTTCCCACAGACAGGTCACAGAGCACCTGCTGGTTCCCACAGACAGGTCACAGAGCACCTGCTGGTTCCCACAGACAGGTCACAGAGCACCTGCTGGTTCCCACAGACAGGTCACAGAGCACCTGCTGGTTCCCACAGACAGGTCACAGAGCACCTGCTGGTTCCCACAGACAGGTCACAGAGCACCTGCTGGTTCCCACAGACAGGTCACAGAGCACCTGCTGGTTCCCACAGACAGGTCACAGAGCACCTGCTGGTTCCCACAGACAGGTCACAGAGCACCTGCTGGTTCCCACAGACAGGTCACAGAGCACCTGATGGTTCCCACAGACAGGTCACAGAGCACCTGCTGGTTCCCACAGACAGGTCACAGAGCACCTGATGGTTCCCACAGACAGGTCACAGAGCACCTGCTGGTTCCCACAGACAGGTCACAGAGCACCTGATGGTTCCCACAGACAGGTCACAGAGCACCTGATGGTTCCCACAGACAGGTCACAGAGCACCTGCTGGTTCCCACAGACAGGTCACAGAGCACCTGATGGTTCCCACAGACAGGTCACAGAGCACCTGCTGGTTCCCACAGACAGGTCACAGAGCACCTGCTGGTTCCCACAGACAGGTCACAGAGCACCTGCTGGTTCCCACAGACAGGTCACAGAGCACCTGCTGGTTCCCACAGACAGGTCACAGAGCACCTGATGGTTCCCACAGACAGGTCACAGAGCACCTGCTGGTTCCCACAGACAGGTCACAGAGCACCTGATGGTTCCCACAGACAGGTCACAGAGCACCTGATGGTTCCCACAGACAGGTCACAGAGCACCTGCTGGTTCCCACAGACAGGTCACAGAGCACCTGATGGTTCCCACAGACAGGTCACAGAGCACCTGCTGGTTCCCACAGACAGGTCACAGAGCACCTGATGGTTCCCACAGACAGGTCACAGAGCACCTGCTGGTTCCCACAGACAGGTCACAGAGCACCTGATGGTTCCCACAGACAGGTCACAGAGCACCTGCTGGTTCCCACAGACAGGTCACAGAGCACCTGCTGGTTCCCACAGACAGGTCACAGAGCACCTGCTGGTTCCCACAGACAGGTCACAGAGCACCTGCTGGTTCCCACAGACAGGTCACAGAGCACCTGCTGGTTCCCACAGACAGGTCACAGAGCACCTGCTGGTTCCCACAGACAGGTCACAGAGCACCTGATGGTTCCCACAGACAGGTCACAGAGCACCTGCTGGTTCCCACAGACAGGTCACAGAGCACCTGCTGGTTCCCACAGACAGGTCACAGAGCACCTGATGGTTCCCACAGACAGGTCACAGAGCACCTGATGGTTCCCACAGACAGGTCACAGAGCACCTGATGGTTCCCACAGACAGGTCACAGAGCACCTGATGGTTCCCACAGACAGGTCACAGAGCACCTGATGGTTCCCACAGACAGGTCACAGAGCACCTGATGGTTCCCACAGACAGGTCACAGAGCACCTGATGGTTCCCACAGACAGGTCACAGAGCACCTGCTGGTTCCCACAGACAGGTCACAGAGCACCTGATGGTTCCCACAGACAGGTCACAGAGCACCTGATGGTTCCCACAGACAGGTCACAGAGCACCTGCTGGTTCCCACAGACAGGTCACAGAGCACCTGCTGGTTCCCACAGACAGGTCACAGAGCACCTGCTGGTTCCCACAGACAGGTCACAGAGCACCTGATGGTTCCCACAGACAGGTCACAGAGCACCTGATGGTTCCCACAGACAGGTCACAGAGCACCTGCTGGTTCCCACAGACAGGTCACAGAGCACCTGCTGGTTCCCACAGACAGGTCACAGAGCACCTGCTGGTTCCCACAGACAGGTCACAGAGCACCTGCTGGTTCCCACAGACAGGTCACAGAGCACCTGCTGGTTCCCACAGACAGGTCACAGAGCACCTGCTGGTTCCCACAGACAGGTCACAGAGCACCTGCTGGTTCCCACAGACAGGTCACAGAGCACCTGCTGGTTCCCACAGACAGGTCACAGAGCACCTGCTGGTTCCCACAGACAGGTCACAGAGCACCTGCTGGTTCCCACAGACAGGTCACAGAGCACCTGCTGGTTCCCACAGACAGGTCACAGAGCACCTGCTGGTTCCCACAGACAGGTCACAGAGCACCTGCTGGTTCCCACAGACAGGTCACAGAGCACCTGCTGGTTCCCACAGACAGGTCACAGAGCACCTGCTGGTTCCCACAGACAGGTCACAGAGCACCTGATGGTTCCCACAGACAGGTCACAGAGCACCTGCTGGTTCCCACAGACAGGTCACAGAGCACCTGCTGGTTCCCACAGACAGGTCACAGAGCACCTGCTGGTTCCCACAGACAGGTCACAGAGCACCTGCTGGTTCCCACAGACAGGTCACAGAGCACCTGCTGGTTCCCACAGACAGGTCACAGAGCACCTGCTGGTTCCCACAGACAGGTCACAGAGCACCTGATGGTTCCCACAGACAGGTCACAGAGCACCTGCTGGTTCCCACAGACAGGTCACAGAGCACCTGATGGTTCCCACAGACAGGTCACAGAGCACCTGATGGTTCCCACAGACAGGTCACAGAGCACCTGATGGTTCCCACAGACAGGTCACAGAGCACCTGCTGGTTCCCACAGACAGGTCACAGAGCACCTGCTGGTTCCCACAGACAGGTCACAGAGCACCTGCTGGTTCCCACAGACAGGTCACAGAGCACCTGCTGGTTCCCACAGACAGGTCACAGAGCACCTGCTGGTTCCCACAGACAGGTCACAGAGCACCTGCTGGTTCCCACAGACAGGTCACAGAGCACCTGATGGTTCCCACAGACAGGTCACAGAGCACCTGCTGGTTCCCACAGACAGGTCACAGAGCACCTGATGGTTCCCACAGACAGGTCACAGAGCACCTGCTGGTTCCCACAGACAGGTCACAGAGCACCTGCTGGTTCCCACAGACAGGTCACAGAGCACCTGATGGTTCCCACAGACGGGTCACAGAGCACCTGATGGTTCCCACAGACAGGTCACAGAGCACCTGATGGTTCCCACAGACAGTTCACAGAGCACCTGCTGGTTCCCACAGACAGGTCACAGAGCACCTGCTGGTTCCCACAGACAGGTCACAGAGCACCTGATGGTTCCCACAGACAGGTCACAGAGCACCTGCTGGTTCCCACAGACAGGTCACAGAGCACCTGCTGGTTCCCACAGACAGTTCACAGAGCACCTGCTGGTTCCCACAGACAGGTCACAGAGCACCTGCTGGTTCCCACAGACAGGTCACAGAGCACCTGCTGGTTCCCACAGACAGGTCACAGAGCACCTGCTGGTTCCCACAGACAGGTCACAGAGCACCTGCTGGTTCCCACAGACAGGTCACAGAGCACCTGCTGGTTCCCACAGACAGGTCACAGAGCACCTGATGGTTCCCACAGACAGGTCACAGAGCACCTGCTGGTTCCCACAGACAGGTCACAGAGCACCTGATGGTTCCCACAGACAGGTCACAGAGCACCTGATGGTTCCCACAGACAGGTCACAGAGCACCTGATGGTTCCCACAGACAGGTCACAGAGCACCTGATGGTTCCCACAGACAGGTCACAGAGCACCTGATGGTTCCCACAGACAGGTCACAGAGCACCTGATGGTTCCCACAGACAGGTCACAGAGCACCTGCTGGTTCCCACAGACAGGTCACAGAGCACCTGCTGGTTCCCACAGACAGGTCACAGAGCACCTGATGGTTCCCACAGACAGGTCACAGAGCACCTGATGGTTCCCACAGACAGGTCACAGAGCACCTGCTGGTTCCCACAGACAGGTCACAGAGCACCTGCTGGTTCCCACAGACAGGTCACAGAGCACCTGGTTCCCACAGACAGGTCACAGAGCACCTGCTGGTTCCCACAGACAGGTCACAGAGCACCTGCTGGTTCCCACAGACAGGTCACAGAGCACCTGCTGGTTCCCACAGACAGGTCACAGAGCACCTGATGGTTCCCACAGACAGGTCACAGAGCACCTGCTGGTTCCCACAGACAGGTCACAGAGCACCTGATGGTTCCCACAGACAGGTCACAGAGCACCTGCTGGTTCCCACAGACAGGTCACAGAGCACCTGCTGGTTCCCACAGACAGGTCACAGAGCACCTGCTGGTTCCCACAGACAGGTCACAGAGCACCTGCTGGTTCCCACAGACAGGTCACAGAGCACCTGATGGTTCCCACAGACAGGTCACAGAGCACCTGATGGTTCCCACAGACAGGTCACAGAGCACCTGATGGTTCCCACAGACAGGTCACAGAGCACCTGATGGTTCCCACAGACAGGTCACAGAGCACCTGATGGTTCCCACAGACAGGTCACAGAGCACCTGCTGGTTCCCACAGACAGGTCACAGAGCACCTGATGGTTCCCACAGACAGGTCACAGAGCACCTGCTGGTTCCCACAGACAGGTCACAGAGCACCTGATGGTTCCCACAGACAGGTCACAGAGCACCTGCTGGTTCCCACAGACAGGTCACAGAGCACCTGCTGGTTCCCACAGACAGGTCACAGAGAACCTGCTGGTTCCCACAGACAGGTCACAGAACACCTGATGGTTCCCACAGACGAGTCACGGGTCATAATAATAATAATAACAACACACACAACAACAACAATAATAACATTAATAATAATAATAATAATAATAATAAAAATAATAATAACAACACAACAACAATAATAACATTAATAATAATAATAATAATAATAACAACACAACAACAACAATAATAACATTAATAATAATAATAACA
>JBBPBX010063349.1:5071-20558 GCA_038048925.1 Garcialebias charrua | reverse complement strand
ATTCTGGTGATGCTTCTTTCTGCTATTTTAGCTACTTTTCAGCTGAATCTTTTTTCTAATTTTAGATTTTCTTCAGATAATTTCCACATTTTTGTGCTCATTTCTGCTTCTTTCAGCCTAATTGGGCAAATATATTCTTTTTGCTTTCTTTTGCTAATTTAAAAGCTTATTCTACCTTTTCAGCAACATGTTTTAGTACTCTTTTTCTGGTTTAAGGTCAATTAAAAATTTTGTGGTAATTTCTGACACTTTCAACCTAATAATTACCTTTTTTTGTTCATTTCAAGGTGCAACGAGCCAGATATGATGAAAGGGCCACTCTGCCTGCTCTTGGATTTGTACCTGTTAGCAAACCGATCCTCGCAGCATCGTACGAAGTTGCTTATTTGATCGCAAAGCAGGGTAAGCCACACTCCATTGGTGAATCTCTCATAAAACCAGCTGCATTAAAGATGGCAAATCTGCTACTCGGAACAGCAGCTGAAGATAAATTATCCCAAATTCCTCTTTGATGATTAAAAATTGTACAAAAATATTTTTGGGGGATGAAACTCTTATTGGGCCAGAATAAAGTTGTTGTGAGTTCATGCACTGTGTTGCTTTTGTTCTTTGAGCAAGGTGATGTTGTAGAATTTGGAAAAAAAAAAATCATATTTTATATATTAAAAAAGAGGGGTTCGGTGAGTGGCCATATGAAACTTGAGGGTTCGGTAGCTCAAAAAAGGTTAAGAACCACTGTTCTAAGGTCTAAGGAGATTCAATCAGTAAAATGAAGACATCAGTTGGGTTTGTAATACATGTTAAAACAGAATAAAAGCCTTTTTGCGGCATAAAACCGATCTTTGAAGTTTTCTTGAACTAATGTTAAAATCTCGTCTCGTTCTCGCAAGATCTGTGATTTTCTCGTCTCGTCTCGTCTCGTGAGTTTTGTGTATCGTTACACCCCTAGCTGGCAGTAAGTCGGGCTCGTTTCCGGTGAGAGCTGGACTCTGCCAAGGTTGCCCTTTGTCACCGATTCTGTTCATAACTTTTATGGACAGAATTTCTAGGCGCAGCCAAGGTGTTGAGAGGATCCGTTTTGGTGGCCTTAGAATCGCTTCTCTGTTTTTTGCAGATGATGTGGTCCTATTGGCTTCATCAGTTCGTGATCTACAGCTTTCGCTGGAGCGGTTTGCAGCTGAATGTGATGCGGCCGGGATGAGGATCAGTTCCTCCAAATCCGAGGCCATGGTCTTGAGCCGGAAAAGGGTAGCATGCCCTCTCCGGGTCGGGGAGGAGGTCCTGCCCCAAGTGGAGGAGTTTAAGTATCTCGGGATCTTGTTCACGAATGAGGGAAAACTGGAGCGTGAGATCGATAGGCGGATAGGTGCAGCGTCCGCAGTGAAGCGGGCGCTGTACCGGTCTGTCGTGGTGAAGAGAGAGCTGAGTCAAAAGGCAAAGCTCTCAATTTACCGATCGATCTACGTTCCCACCCTCATCTATGGTCATGAGCTTTGGGTTATGACCGAAAGCACAAAGTCTCACTCTTTAACAATTAAAAGTCTACATTTGATAAACAGCACTATTATTATCAGGCTTTACTGCTGACTAATTTAAGACAAATAAACAACTATATGAGTACATTTTTTAAGATTATTTTTTGAGTAAATGTTTTATTTATTAATTTTCAAAGTTTACCCTGGGAGTGAGACTGTTTTGTTCAACAGTGGATTTCTGGGATGTCTGGGTGTTTTCTCTGTACTGTGAATGTTGTTCTGATTATCTTTAGACTTGATTGTACCTATTGCACTCACAATATTGTAAATGTTGCTGTGTTAAACCCAGGTCAAGTATTGAAGCCTTCCAAGTATTGTTTTATACTTGGGGCTTATGTCTGATGACATTAGGTAAAACAGCTGAAAAGCCAAGCAGGTGGATGGATAAAACTTGATATAACTGATTAAACAACAGTCTGTTCAGGATGTACTCTGCTTCTAACCCGGTGTAAACTGTGACAGAATCCATCCAGCCAATATATTTTGCCTGCTTCTACTTTTTTGTGGGAGTTGCTGGGGGTCACTGGTGACCATAGTCATCACTGTGCAAGAGGAGAGGTATGTCCTGGACAGATCGCAAGTCCATCACAGGACCACAAAAGCCGTTTTCGCATTGACCAGCCCTTAAAGGCCCGGGTGGCCCCGCCCCGCCCTCTTTCCCGGGTTCAGCGTGTCCGCATTTTCCTTTTTTTCCCCGGCTCCGCCCTCGTTTTGGAACCATCTCCAACGTGGTTCCATCGGACCGCGGCCCGACGGGCCCAGTTTCACGTCATTTACTGCTCACATTTGATTCGTTGTTTGCAGCAGGGGGCTGGACTGCTTCGTGTAGGGGCGAGACCAGAGGGCGTGACTAGCTGCGTGTTGAGTCATCAACTGCGATTTCGCCAGCGCACCTAAAAACACTCTATTTTCATCTAAAAACTACTTTCGAGTGCATAAAAATGATCGGAAACGTGTGTTTATATGCTTAACTTGCTAACTGTAGTGAAAAAACACATGAAAACTCAGTATTTATTTCGTTTTTTCCACAAATTCGCAACCCGGAAGTCCGCTCGTAAATTTCGCCAGGGCACCTAAAAACACACTATTTTCATCTAAAAACTACTTTCGAGTGCATAAAAATGATCGGAAACGTGTGTTTATATGCTTAACTTGCTAACTGTAGTGAAAAAACACATGAAAACTCAGTATTTATTTCGTTTTTTCCAAAAATTCGCATTCTGAGCTTTTCGGTAAGAACTGCCCACCCACGTCAAGTGAATACCCCACCCACTTCAAGGCTTGCTCTCCGGACAGTGCGCAATCAACGAGGGCGGGCCAGAGCTGGCTCTGGGCCAACCAGAGACGAGCGGGACCGGGGAGGGCCGGCAAATGCGAAAACGGCTAAAGAGACAACTATTCACTCTCTCACTCACACCTAGGATCAGTTTAGAGTTATCAATCAGCCTAATGTATATTTTTGTTCTGTGGGAGGAAACCGGAGTAGCCGGAGAAAACCCATGCATACACGGAGAAAATATACAAACTCCACCCAGAAAAATCCCAGGCCTGGATTTGAACCTTAATCTTCTACCAACTGGCTCACTGTGCTGATGTGACAGAATCCTTCTGTAAAAAACAAACAAAAAAAACAAAAAAACTAAAAAACCTAGAGATCTAAATAAAAAAAATAAAGGACAGGATGGAAAAATATTTTACACTTGATGTCTTTAAAAAAGGGAAAAAGCTTAATAAAAGATAACCTAAAATGTAACCCATAGAAAAACACAAAAAAATTAAAGCTGTTTAAGATGCACCTATATGTCAAAATTTAAATGATACATGTATCATTAAAGTCTACAGAGTACGGTACAACTGCTCAAGAGTCACCGGAGAACCATAAACTGCAGCATTTCTCAAATAAGTTCTTATGTGCCGTTTTTCGTCATTTTCTTTTTTTTCTTCTTCTTTATTTGTCCCCCTACTTTCTCCTTAATAGAGCAAAGTGGTTTTAATTTGCCTCTTTGTGAAGACTTCACATTGCACACTAAAACAAGTACTGTATCTTGACTGGTTTACCCATACTCAGCACAACAACTGGAATGGTTCTGCACCCTCTGTTCACTTTTTAATGGCCTCCTCTCCTCGACTCCTTCTCTGTTTTTATTTCACACTGGAGAGAGGTGAAGAGTCTCCTCAGCATTTCCACTGTGCTTTCCCCTAATCTCTTTGTGCCTAATTCTCTTTTAACTGTGTTCACTGGAGTCGTTAACTGATGAAGCAGTTTAATTAGGCCGTGCATTGCAGACACACTGAAGACTCATTCAGGAGTTTAAAGGTGAAAAATAACAGACTTAAACTTTGGCAACAAAATATAAAGACAAAGATCTGAAGTGATGTACATCATTGTTCTTAAAAATCTACATATAATACATTACATACAACTTTGGAGACGGAACTGTTCAACAGTCATTAACAATCACAAGGTTGTAATATTTTTTTATGAATTTGAATTCAAGCTTTGTTACTTTTAGACACATTTTAAAGCTGTACAATCATTTTTTTAAAGCTACAAACACAATATTTTCACCTCTTGTCTGAACATGTGTAATCTTCATCCATCCATCCATCCGTTTATCCATCCATCATCTTTACCTGTTTCTTCCTTTTTTTGGCCACGGGGGTCACTGGTGCCCTGTCTAGTCATCACTGTGTGAGAGTCGGGGGACACTCTGGACGGGTTGCAAGTCCATCACAGGGACACATAGAGACAAATGAGACAAACAACCATTCAATCTCTCAGTCACACCTAGGGACAATTTAGAGTTACCAATCAGCCTAACATGCATGTTTTTGGTCTGTGGGAGGAAACCAGAGTACCCGGAGAAAACCCACACATGCATGGAGAGAACATGCAAAATCCACCCAGAAAGTCTCCCGGCTGGGATTTGAACCGGCGGCCTGCTCACTGACAGGCAGCAGCTCTACCAACTGCACCACCATGCAGTTTTGTGTAATTTTCATGAGAATAAATAAATATTTTTTTGTGTGTATATGTTTTTTTTTTCTGTTTGACCTGCAAAGTCATTGGGATACAGAACTTTTCAGTGTCAAACATTTTCTAGGTCTGTTTAACCTTATAATAATAATAATAATAATAATGAATTCCATTTATAATGCACTTTTCATTAATAAAAATATCAAAGTGCTACAAAGTGTAATAAAACAAAGATCAAAATAAAACAAGTGATAAAATCAAATAAAATCAATAATAATATCGACTAAGATCAAAGATAAAATCATGTGGATGCAGATTAGGCTTGCTTAAAAAATAAATAAAATAAAACAAGTGATAAAATCAAGTAAAATCAATAATGATATCAGCTAAGATCAAAGATAAAATCATGTGGAGGCAGAATAGGCTTGCTTAAAAAGAAAGGTCTTTATGCTGCTTTTAAAGTCAACCAGTGACTGTGGAGCTCTCAGGTCGTCAGGGAGGGAGTTCCACAGGCGGGGGGCAGCCACACAGAATGCTCGGTCTCCCATGGTCCTCAATTTGGTCCGAGGAATATATCCTGATTCTGTTATAATCAAATTTTGATTGTGTGCCAAAATAAACCACCTGTTTTGGGATCATTTTTAGCCAAGCTCAGTATGTTTCTTTTCCGTATCGTGATGTCTTTAATGTGGACTCATTCAGTTGTTTTGTTAGAATGTGTGAACAGAGAAAAATATATACACTCAGCCACTTTATTATAGGAATACCCTGCTTGTGTTGAGTTCCACCCCCATTCTGCCATTAGAACTGCCATATTTAATCATGTTATAGATTCAACAAGTTGTTGGAATCATTCCTCAGAGATTCTGGTCCATATTGACATGATAGCATCATGCTATTGCTGCAGATTGTCAGTTGCACATCCGTTATATGAGTTGCCTGCTCCACCCCATCCCAAAGGTGATCAATTTGATTGAGATCTGGAGACTGTGGAGTCCATTGGAGTTCAGACAAGCAAGGTTTTTTCCATTTCTTATTGTCCTCTTTTATTGAGTCTGTGTGAATTGAAGCTCCCGTATTCAGTTCTTAGCTGACAGGAGTGCCCCCCCCCCCACACACACACACACAAACACCCCCACACACCCCTGCACATTTTTCATTCAACCTTTATTTATACAGGTTAGTCCCATTGAGCCTTGGGGACTCATTTACAATCGACCTGATTTTAACAAAGAGGGATGACAACAGCAGACAACAAAGTCAACAATAGACATTCAAAAACACGGGCAACACGGTGGCACAACTGGTAGAGCTGCTGCCTCTCAGCGAGAAGGTTGCCGGTTCAAATCCCGGTCCGGGGGCCTTTCTGGGTGGAGTTTGCATGTTCTCCCCGTGCATGCGTGGGTTTCCTCCGGGTACTCCGGTTTCCTCCCACAGACCAAAAAACATGCACGTTAGGCTGATTGGTGACTCTAAATTGACCCTAGGTGTGAGTGTGAGAGTGGATGGTTGTTTGGTGTGAGTGAGACAGGTCCCTCTTGTAAATGAGTCCCCATGACTCAACGAGGCTAAATAAAGGTTGAATGAATGAAAAAAAAAGGGTGCATACAAATTGATAACAAGTGAAAATACATGGACAGTAAAATGGTATTAAAAATGTTTAAATAACAGCTAGGTTGTAAGGCACTGAGGAAATCGAAAAACAGGAACATATCTGCATTGTTTTTGCCATGAACTTAGCAGATGTTTGAAGACAGAGAGGTCAAGGTCGAGAGTTTCAGATATTTTTCCAAGATATTCCAGGAAACAGGAGCAGAGTAGGAGAAGGCCTTTTGCCTAGTTCAGTCTGCAATGAGGTAACACTGCATGTAATTATGTCCTGAGAGTGCACGCTGTAGCTGCATTCATGCAGGGACATGTAGGAGCTGTAAGAAGGCAACAAGTGATTTAAAGATAAACATATACAGTACCAATAAGAGAGTGTGTGAAGTTAATGATGACCAGTTAACCAGTGAATACAGGGTGCAATGGTGTGGTTACCGCCAGTTATGAATTTTAGTCACCATGATAGACAGCATCCAACATCTGCAGAGTGCTTGTAGGAGCATTCATGTAAAAAATGTCACCGTAATCAATGGAGGGAAGGAAAGTCACAGTTACAAGGTGTTTCCTAGCATTTAGAGTTAAACATGATCTATTTCTGAAAAAGAAACCCAGTTTAACTTTCAATTTCCTTACTAGATTTTCCACGTAGAGGTGCAAATTGACCAAGATACCCAAATATTTGTAGGAATCGACAAACTCAATAGGGAAACCATTCAAGGGTAAAATCGAAGGAAGAACAACTGGAACCGACTTCCTGTTTGAAAACAGCATCCCGTTGGTGTTGTCAGCGTTTAGGACAAGTGTGAGACGGAACAAACCAAACTGGATAATATCAAAAGTGGATTGCAAAAGCTGGAAAACCGTAGAAACTGTTTTAACTCAACAATAAATAACTATCAGTATTGTATATAAGCATTATATTATACCATTCAACACTTGCTCTTCTCAAGGGCGGACGTCTCCTCTTGGTCTCCGCTTTGCTTTGTCTTGTCTGTGAAACTGTCTGAGAGCCTCTCTTCTACAAAATCATTTGAATCATAACTATGGACTTCAATTTGGTCAGTTGGTCCCTCAACACAACTGATAACATTTCTTCAAAAAGAAGACAGGCTGTAGGCGAGCCGATTTGCCCTGCACACAGCTGGATATCTCATCGACTTGGAAGACTTGATGACATGTCCATCTCTGCTGTCATCTGTGGATCTTAAGGACGCATATTTAATTGGATTTGATAACTGGTTCCTACTTTTTGGATTTGGCTGGTTCCTGGTCTATCAACATAAAAGGAAGACGTCGGCAGCAAATCTGGACCTTGTCAGGCTGCCTGCCTTACAAGATGGCTTGGTTCATGTCTCGAGAAACCAGACTTTTGGCTGAATAGATTAGATCTTGGGGATTTTCTAAGGCACGTTCCATTGGCATGGCCATTTTAATTTGGACATTTTGGAAGCGAGTGGACCGACAGAGACTTAAGGTAGATGTCATTAAAGCTCTGCCACCCTCTGCGTAATGTCGACGATGTCACTATGTGCTTGTGTGTAAGACTTTTTTTTCATTACCACACCTTCAAACAGAGGTCAAAAAATGTGTTAGGAATGACTTGCTGAGTAGTTTCTCTATTTTTTGGAAAATTCGGTGAAACCCTGAAGATGGTTGTGCGTAAAATTCTCAGTCGATCATCTGAAATACTAGGAAAGGCCAGTATGAACAACAATAACCATGCCACAATCAAATTTTCTTAAGTCCCATTTCTTCCCAATAGTAATACGTAGTTTGAACTTTAGTATTCACTATGTGTACAAGCATGCTTAAGGGCAGTGAGTTGCTGCCATATGATTGGTTGATTGCTTATTTGTTATTGACAAGTGTTACCATCCAAATATACCAGCAAGTGGAACAGGAGGCTGGCCAAAAAGGGTTTCAAATGTATTTACAAAAACTCAAAATTTGGCATTTCTGGGCCCATAAGAGGTCAACAGAACCAAATTTAACAAAGCACTAACTGGCCCTTGATTGAGACACGAAGGGAAATTATAAAGTGGCTGATTAGGTCATTCTGCCACACAAAACAAATAAAAATAAATAAAACAGATTAAATTACAAGTAGAGTTCGCATTAAAACAAACTGATCAAGTAGTGCTGAATAGTAACATATAAGAATCATGTTTCTAACAAAAAAAATCTAGACAAATATGTAAGAATCAAATTACAATTTCAACTTCTCCCTCTGCTGACATGCAACATGGTACATCTCAGTTAGACTGATCTTTAGATGTGATGCAGCCATGCTGTATGCAGTGTTGCCAAGTCTGCTTATTTTAAGCCACTTTGGGCTTGAAAGTTTCTTGCAAATCTTGTGAGTCGTGTGTTGCATTTTTTATTTAGCTTGTTTTTGAACGTGAAGTTGCTTATTTGGGATTGACTTTCTTTCTGAGTGAAACTAGTTCATTATCTCCCAGCTCTGCACAATAAAACAAAAGACAGGTTGTAGTAGGTAGTTTTTCCCTTCCACGCCCCACTTTCCTGTTTATCGCTCACGTCCAAGTTGGCGAGGTGACAGGCACAAACATATGAACCAGCGACTCAAAGAAACAAAAGTGAAATCATTGAAAGTGACAAATAAACTGCAGCAAGACTTGACAAAGCAAGTTAACTAAATGTGTGCACTCCAAATACTAAACATATCAAATGTTGCTAAAATGTGAAAATAAACAACATACACATATAAATGTTCAGTTATTGAACTTAGGCCATCTAAACCTGTGTAAATTTAGAATCAGCAAACAAACAAGATACCAAATTCATTACCTCAACCTTTGTTTACTGTGTGGCTGCAGGTACAGCCATCACAACAAGCATTTGAAAAAAGTATGTCAGTTGATGGATGGTTTATACATTTTTCCCTCATCTTTCTTTGTTTGCACATTGCTTTGTTGTATATTTTTGTGCATTCAGTCACTTTCAAAAGTTTTGACTGATCCCAGCTGGCTCCCACAGTCCTGACTTCTGGCCTGATCACACCTTCAGCAGGAATACTGCCTCAGGGAACAGGCAGCTATTAGAGGTGAAATATCCTGGGCAGGTCCACAAGTCTGGTGCTGGAATACCCATCAGTTCCCCATCGTCAGCGCTCAGAAGGAGGCACATGAGCCAAGCTTCCTCCCTTCAGCCAACTTGCATCAAGGCCTGTCTTGTAGTGCTGTTTTATCAAACAACTTTAATTAAATCAGTGTTCTTCATCAAGGGTAAACACACACACACACACACACACACACACACTCACACTCATACACAGAGACAGAGAATAATTGCTTACTTGCTGAAACTACACCTCTTTCTTTATAATTGTTTTGAGTATTTCTGCAAGTTTTACACAGAAGTCTTTGTGTATAAAAGTCGATGGAAAAGTGGTGACTCTCATTACTCAGTTAATTACCTCATAAAACCTTTACGCAGTGAGTTCATGGTTCCAAGTTTGGTTTTAAGCTCCTGTTAATGTGATGAGACATTCATTTTGTATATATTGACTCCATTTGTTGTATTAAATCAAAATCAAGACATTGACTGCTATTCTCAAACCTTCAGAGTTGTTGAACTCTTATGAAACCAAAGACCGTGATATTTGTTTGTATTTCAGTGTTATAAATGCCCAATAAAAAGTTAAAATTGTTTCAAACAATTACTAGTATTGCATTTTTTATTTAATGTAATACTGATGCATGCTCTAAAGAACCCTATTTTAAGCCGATGTTTTGAATTTTAAGAGTACTGTAAGTCAAAGATGATTGTTTTTTTGCATTGATTTGATCTATTTTCTTACTTTAAAATGCATTTTTGACTTGGCAGGCTTTTTTGCATTATTTTAATAGTGAAAGAGGCCTTCTTGAAAGTTGCTGGCCTGACCTTTTACCCTCTTAAGTGGGAGCAAGTCTGGGTCAAGAGAATGTGCTGCAAGTCAGAGAACAATGGAAAACAATCCAGCTTTTTTTTTTCTAAAAGTCGTTTAATTTCTGAAAGCCCTTTAAAAGAAGCAAAATGACAAAACCCTCAAATTTTTGTCATTTAATTCAATTTGGTTATTTAGATATCTCATGTTATGGCAGAACATTAAACATGTTGAAATGGTCATTTGCATATTGATGCGACAATTGTTTTGTAATTTCAGTTACTTTAGTGAAAATGTCAAGCATCGATGCACACTGTCTGGTGCAGATTGCAAAGTCTTGGGAAAACGTGAAAGTTAAAGGTGTTGAAGAGCCTCAGTCTTTCCATTTGCTGATTCTGAGATTCTGCATGTTTGATTTCAGTAAAGGCATCAGGGACACAATGTAATTTATAGTTTCCATCTTGCTGCAGATGAAAAATAATCAAATCCAAATAAAATGCAAAGAGGGGGAAGTGATTATCTAAATGATGGCTGCTGGGCTTGGGGAGTTTTATCTGACAGCTGAGCGCACTGCCTTTATGGACATCTGGAGGATACAGGGAGGGGGAGAAGGGAGGGGAGGCAGGAAAAACACAGGCACAAAGGGGTGGTTTAGGGGTAGAATGGTGGTAGGAATAGGGGTGGGGCTCTCTCACGTTCAGCCACTTTACAAGTGGAAAATATCAATTCTGCACACAGTGGCTGTGACAACCCGAGACAGAGCATGACATTTAAAAGGAAAAAGCTGACATTGACTCCATCACTGTCACCCCGACTGCCATAAAGCAGCTGCAAATATTAAAACATTTTTCATCTGTGCCGCTCGAGGTTATTGGCACCAGAAATTGTTTTCCTCTCCGTCTGTTGCTGGCCTGCTCTGCCGCAGCCCTCCCCTGAGACCCTTGCCTGTTACCGCCACCGCACAACATATTGGCAGTTGATGTGAAGCTATCCATGTACACTTGCCACTCACAGACTCTTTATCGCCTTCTACTCTCCCTCTGCAGCAAAGCGCTCCCCTCCTTCTTTGGACACACATAGGCAGACAAGCGCATTCACTTCTGCACATTTATTCTTTGCTTCCTGCAATAAGCACAGAATGAAAGTGTCATTGAATCACTCAGATTGCAAGCAATTTGTGTCCATTGCTGGCATGCATGCTTATGATGATGTTGTTGATGAAACCACTTTTTCGACAATCAACATTATTCCTAAATATTCTGACTGATTGGTTTTGCTTACAGGTTTGGAAAATGTCTGTTTCAGCGATTGTCTTTTCTATGAAACTTGGCATGCCAGTCTGAGGGTTTCATTTGTTTTCTGAGCATTGCAGCATCAGTTC
This sequence comes from Garcialebias charrua, assembly GCA_038048925.1. Lineage (NCBI taxonomy): Eukaryota > Metazoa > Chordata > Actinopteri > Cyprinodontiformes > Rivulidae > Garcialebias > Garcialebias charrua. The sequence continues at coordinate 9,174 of JBBPBX010063349.1, read as the reverse complement.
ACCACTTATGTTTTCTTTCATGTCAAACAATCTAGCAGGCTTTGAGATGCTGATTGCCCCCAGTTTGTCCCAGAATTAAATATTTATTAAAAAAAAATTCAAAATGTTTTCGGCTGAGTGCCTGAACGATTTACTCTTGACACCGAAAATAGCCTGCAATAAAGACTTGTCACATGAGCAGAATGCACCACACCTATCTACAGTATATATATTCAAATTTATTTGGTTTGATATGACTTTGAACAAAATTTCTGTTTACTTTGGAAATCAATTGTGTTACTTCACATGATATCTCACACAGTTCTCTGTCTTTTTCCACACTTTTTATGTGTTTGTTCTTTTCCTAATTGAGTTTTTTATGTGTATAAACAAACATACCATGGTTAAAAAAATGGCTTGTTCTTATCAAAAAAGATGGACAGAATGATGGTATTTAGTAGGCATGTAACGGTTGTAATGGGTGTACCGAACCGTTTCGGTACACCACGTTCGGTTTGGTCCACCTGCGTACCGTTTTGGTTATTTTTTCACTCATTAAACGTTCTTAACAGGGGAATATATTCACCGTGGAACAAAATTTCCTGGGCGCGTTTCAGCACGGAGCTATTATCGCGTGGCACGCGCAGCACGCGCAGCATTTAGCCGTTAGCATCTCGTGCGGTCTCCTGTTTGTGAACGTTATAGCTTTCTTGTTAAAAGACGAGCGCACATTCAAAGCTGTGTGGACTTTGTTTCATGAAGACTCTGCAGCAGCAACACGTCTAACGTGAACGCGCTGGAAACTATGTCATCCGAACGTGAACGAAGAGCTGTATTAAAACTACTTCATCCGAACGTGAACAGCAGCTGCATTAAAACTACTTCATCCGAACGTGAACAAAGAGCTGTATTAAAACTACTTCATCAGGTAATCAGAGCGGTCCAGAGCAATAACACAAGCTGTATGAGTTTTTAAATCTCTGAATCTCTGAACGTTGTTATATGCGCAGGCTTTAAAGTTGCTGAGCGTCGCTATGAGACATTCATCACGTCAACACTTCAAAAAGTTCAGCTCTTTATGAAAAAACTAACTGATGTTGTCAACAACAAGCCCTGGACCAGATTAAAGCCCTGCCATGATGATGAAGAGTGAGCGATTCAACCGTTCAAGAGGTATTGTTCTTTTATTATTATTATCTAAATAATCTTTTTTTTTAATCATAATCTTATTAACTTGTTTTTTTTAACCTCTTTTGTTTTTTATTTCCAGTCTGTGACAGAGGTAGCTGCTCTCTTATCCACTTCAGGGAAATCCACCTGCAGCTAAGAAGTGTGTGATGACTGAACTGAACTCTGAACTGTTCCAGGACTTGTCCCACCAAGAAGAAGTTGTGAGTACAGTAATGAGGACAAATACAGCCACACTGCTGCTACTGAACAAAAACTTGATTAGTTAGATTGTAAACAGTCTGTTGCTGCTTATTGTTCTGGTTCTGACTGTTATTGCATTTATTAAGATTTTTATTATTGTTCATATAGTTTATTTATTGTAGAGTGCTGTTTATTTAAAATATCATCCAAATGGGTCACTTTTATTTATTACTACAATACAATACAAACATATTTTTGGCATATTTTCAAAATAAACATTTTGTAAGTCTTTATTTTGTAAAAAAATTAAATAATTTGGTACCGAAAATAAACCGAACCGAGCTCTCCTTGTAGTTGAACCGAACCGAAATGTGATTTTAGCGTACCGTTACACCCCTAGTATTTAGACAGGAAATTATATTGTTTTCATTGGGTAAAACTGTTTTTCATACCATTTCTTGATTTTACTTGATAAAGAGCTGGGATTTGGGTGATGCAAAAAATGTGAATGGAATTGCAAGACTGGATAAAAAAATTTTTTGCAAAATGTAAATGGTTATACATTCTTTAATTTGCAGATGTGATATAACAAATGAAGGTTTTATTTATAATGTGTTTTCTTGCATTTTACAGCATCCATAACCCTGCTTTGCAATGATCTGGCAGAAGTGGTTCACATCTTTGCAGAACAGGAGTGGGGATAGTGCATCAGCTTGGTACATGCCACATTTGCTGATTTGTGTAACTGAATTTGAATTAGCCTCTAAAGTTGTCTTCCACATTCCCATTGAGTTACTGATGAAGGCTCTGTGTCCTGTTGATGTTGTAGTTTGAAGCACCCCAGTACCCATGGGTGTGACATCAAGATATAGGCTTTATTGAAGTCACTCCAGGTGCCTAAGTTTGTGTGTCTTGTCTCATAGTCTTGAGATTTCGTTCTGTCAACCAGCAGCTGGTGCTTGGATCCCTGGTGTTGGTCCTAATTCCCTTATGCGCTTCATTCAGATATTGACCAATGCACCTATTCATCTTAGCTGTTATTACGCCTGATAGGAACAGCCATGCTGTTCAGAGCCATGCGATTGACTGGTAGTTGGATGGTGTTGCCCCTTTCTGGGGGTCTTCCATGATCAGGACTGTTCAGCCTTGAGTCAACCACTCTGGGTGGGGCCCTTCCATTAGCAGCTGGTTTATCTGTGCTGCTAGTCATTCATGGAGAGCAGTCAGTTTCTTAAATAAGTAGGTGTGGATCAGTCAGTTTCTTGAAGGAGTAGGTGTGAATTATGCCAGGATGAGGTGCAGTCCAGCTCTTTATTTCTGAGACTCTGTCTTCGATGTCTATCACTGTAATGATCACTGGTTGTTCTTGTTCAGGGAGATTGATGTGTTGAGATCTTGGATCTTGTAGCCATGGAGCATCATTACTATGTGATGGCTCCTTCTCCTAAATGCTTCTCCAGTATTGTTCAGTCTCAACTCTGAGTGGATCTACCCTTATGTTGTTCAGCTGCCATTGAGAGTAAACGCTGGATGGTGTGGTGGAGAATATCCTGTTTATTCTCCTGGCTTCTGCTTTTGAAGTATACCCTTTTAAATGAGTAGCCAGAGCTATGATGCATTGTCTGGTGGTCTCTTGAGCCTCTGGTGTGGGCATATTGTAGTATTTTTGTGGTGGCTCTTTTTTCATTGCACCTTTCTGTTGGTCTGACAGCTGGTTGATTTCTCTCCATCTTGCCTTGATCATAGCTTTCAGCCTTCTTCTTGATGGTGGGCAATGTTCCTTATTGATTGGCTTGACCTTATAGCTAAGGAAGTCAAGGATCACTGTGGGTGTGGTGCATACCAACTTATTAGTTTTTGTGATAGTGTCAGTAGGGATACTTAGCAATAGTGCATTAACATTTTTTAGCAAACTTTCAGAAGGTATTTTATCACTTAGCCATGGAAAGAGGTACAGGTTATATGGAACTTGCTGGGGCAAAGTCTTAATTCTCAGGTATATCAATCTTTCTCAGGTACATCCACCCATTCATACATCCATACATTCATACATTCATACATTCATACATCCATACATTCATACATCCATCCATCCATCCATCTATCCATCCATCTATCCATCTATCCATCCATCTATCCATCTATCCATCTATCCATCTATCCATCTATCCATCCATCTATCCATCTATCTATCTATCTATCTATCCATCTATCTATCTATCTATCCATCTATCCATCATCTATCCATCCATCCATCCATCCATCCATCCATCCATCCATCCATCCATCTATCTATCTATCTATCTATCTATCTATCTATCTATCTATCTATCTATCTATCTATCTATCTATCTATCTATCTATCTATCTATCTATCTATCTATCATCGGGGGCCAAGATGGTGTAGAGGCAGGGCTGCCGACTTGGGACCCGAAGGACACAGGTTCAAATCCCGGCCAGGCCACTACACACCTTGGGTTGTCTATGAGTGCCCACCTATTTCCCCAGCTCCCCGGGCACTTTCTATGGCTGCTCACTGCACCACCTGGTGGTGGTTGGGTTAAATGCAGAGACGAATTTCGTCTTGTATGGGAAACATACACAGATGACAGAAATGTGACATTTATTTATCTATCATCTATCTATCATCTATCTATCATCTATCTAACTATCTATCTATCTATCTAACCTATCTAACCTATCTTGTCTGTCAGTCCATCTGTCAGTCCATCCGTCTATCTACTTCTGTATAT
>JBBPBX010063348.1:0-20558 GCA_038048925.1 Garcialebias charrua | reverse complement strand
TGTTTTTACTTGTTTTTTTTAAAAATACTTAAAGTATTAAAGTACAAGTACTTGCTGTGCTTATTACCTAATGCAATGGTCTACAGTATCCTTAAGTGTGCATACTGTATGTATTTTCTGTAATACATTAATAGTGTTGAGCCATTTTAATGAACAATGCTGCAGATAATACATGTTTTTATTGTGTTTACTCTGTGACACAGTTCACACTTAGACTTGTGATCCTGCGTCAGAATTTCAGGGATGACATGCAGAGTTAAATGTCATTAAGTAAAATAAGAAAGAGGAATGATTATACCTTTGAAAGTTTTTATTTAACACAAAAGTGAAACAAATGCGTCATTTTAACTGCAGTAAAAACATTAAATAAAAGTTGTCTGACAGAAAAAATGAGCATTAGACCTAACAAAGGAATAGGCTCTTATCATTTCAACTCCAGTTTGTCATCAACTCTAGTTCAAATACTGTCTAGTCAAACTTGTAATGGGTCAATAGTGAACAAAATTTTAACTTCCTGACACCATTTTCAAAACTTGGACCCGAGTGTTGAGTCATTGGAGACATCTCTTGTCTCCTGTCCTAACATGAACTGACACATTTTAATATTGCAGCAAGAATTTCTTGTTCAAGTTCAGAAGAAGTTGTTTTTCAAAGTTTCTGAGTCCAGTCTGGCTCTTTTGGGAGAGAGAAGCTGTCCTGCTGTACTGAACAGGCTTTCAATAATTTTTCAATAATTTTTCAATAGTCTTTCAATAAGGTCATGGGTGTTGTGTATCTTCTGGCTGAATCTCAGTGGTGGAATCCATTTTGGGTGTGTTAGTGGTGCTGTGGGTGCTCCCAGCTCAATGACGTTTGTACTAGAATATACGTCATTGGTCCAGCTCTTCTTGAAGGCAGGTCTAATGTTACCTGTCCACTTTGCAGTGATTCAATGGACCAACTCCCCTCTCAACATCAGTTACTTTCAAACTAACGACAAATCAAAAAGCTGCAACGTGAATGTAACTTGTAACTCAACACATTATAGAAATGTAGTGTAGTAGAAAGTACAGATACTTCATGTAAAATGTAGTGGAGTAAAAGTAAAAGTACCTACATTTAATTCTACTTAAGTACAGATACGTGAAAAATGTACAGTACTTAAGTACAGTAATAGAGTACTTGTACTTAGTTACATCCCACCAATGTGGAAGGGTCTGTTTTCACTCCCAGATTAGTGATATCTGGAACAATATCTGCAAAATGAACTGAGTTGTAGCCATTTTTGTGTTGTTGAATATTAGATTGGATCGACTCTAATGGTTAATCGGTTTCAGACTTGCATCTGATGATTGCTATCTGAAAGTTCAATTAAAATCTATCCATTGGTTCATGATATATTTTCATAACAGACCGACTCATGCAGAGACAGAGACCTTATCTTCCGCCTTCGCCTTTTTAGTGGCGAGCAATAATAAACATATTGCAAATTTAAATTCTGGGCTTTGTTATAACCCCCACCAATTTCCCATCTTTTCAGACAATGGTAGCTCTGATAAAAACCCGGAGGAAGTCTGTTTTTGGTCTTTCAGGGGGCCACAATCCTTAACGCTGACCACAACCTTGAACTCCTCCTCCTCCTCAGTTCTTTTCTCTTATTACTGGATCCATCTTCCTTGAGGCTCACTTACTTTTTGTTTTTTTTGTTTGTCTCTCTCTCCCTCTCAGGAGTCTTCCTGCAGGACAGTCTGGTTTTTTTCTCACATCGCTGACAGAGTCCAGACGTTTTGTCTGTGCAGCTTTATTACAAAATATTTCTCCAAAATGTTTTTTATTCTTTGCTTTATTCAACTTTGGACTAATTTATTGGCATAAAAAAAATTCTCACCTCACATTCTGGGTAATTGGAATGTTTATGTGCTTCTCATTCCCAACGAGAATGGATATAATTACTGTTCTGGCAAGTTTAAAGTTCACTTATTGTAATGATTTGTTTAAAAAAGGTTATTTTAATAAACACAATAATTTATAGTTTTTTATGTCAAACAAAATCATCTCATTATAAACTTGTATTTTATTGGCAAAATCATTAGTTTCCCCATTTGACATCTACGTATGACAGTTGTAAATGTATCCTTGGTCTGAAAAGTGAATACAATTCAGCAGTACAGAAACTCTGTATTGTGCAAAAGTCTTGAATCATTATTTTTTCATGCTTCTCCAGATTTTCTGAAAGTACGTCACAAGTTTTATTTGGACAGGCTGCTTTGCTCCACCCGTTTTAAGCCTTTATCATTCGTTTGTCCTCCACTTGTCTATTTTGTTCAGTCAATGTCTGTATTTAAGAAAATTATTAAGAACAGATTGTTGAAAAGTTATGTGTAAATGTTATATATTTACAATCTCTATAAATTGGTTATATTATTATGAGTTATAAATATGGTTCATGGATAATTGTTGCTTGAATTGATTGTTTAAATGGATTTTTTTTTTAAAGAGCAGATATTATAAGATTGTTTTCTTCTTCTGCTTCCTTTCATTTTAAATTTGTTATTTTATTTCTCCATCTGGTTCTGTAAATTTTTTCTTTTGTGTTTTAAATTTGAAATGAATAAATAAACAAACTAAACTTAAATTTTACTGTATGAGGTTGCTCAGGTTTGAACTGAAAAAGAGTGAAAAAGCAGCAAACGGCCAAAAAAAAAAAAAAAAAATCAAAAAAGTCTCGAGATCTACTGATTAAGATCATGTTTGAAAGAGTATACAAGAAGGTCTATCTTCTCATAATCACAGTTTAAAGAAAGTAAAAGATGGTTTAAAACTTTTGCACCTCTGTATGAGGTAATGTACGAACTAAATATTGACATTCCTCTAAAATAATATATTTGCCTATATATTAGACATGACAAACGCCTCAAAATGTGTTTATTTTGTGACAACCCTCTCTGGTCAGCATGGTCAGTAAACAACAATAATTGGAGACAGTGACAGTTGTTAGAAGCTTTATGAGTATTGCACAAATAAAAGCAGCTTTACATGCAATATACGGTATAATTAGAACCCATTTGGACTCGAGACTTGTGTGTAAACCAGACACAAAATGACCAGAGATAGACTGACAGGCAGGCCGAAACTAAAAGCCTGTGATCTCAGACTTAATGATAGGCTGCCATGCCAAGGAGTGGGGGATCGAAGGGATAAATAAGCAGGACAGATGGCCTGTTTAAACCAGATGAGGCAGAAGATTTAGCTCCAGAATTTAAATTTGCAATATGTTTAGTCAAATGAGAAAAGATGGTGTGTATATGAGGAAAGAACCAGAGAAAAAAAGAGTTATCCAGTTCACAAGTGCTCAACAGAATAGATGAGCCCAGCTGGAGGCAGCGGCCCTAATAGAAATCCAATATTTCAATAAAAGTACAAACACAGTACATTAAGCAGCAATACAATGCTGCNAGTAGCTGCCACCAATATCCCAATAATCCACAAATCTTCCACGTCTTCGACAGACAGGACAGTCAGACACATTGGCTGCCACTGGCCCCACGAGTCCATAATGTATCCGACAGCGTGCGTGTCGGAGGGACAAGCCGTTTCTCCTGGCCCGGTTCGCTTCGTGGAAAAAATTTATCTATAGAGGAAACAGCCCAATTAATTAAATCCATCGCAAATTGGTTCGAGTGAGCGCTGAAGAGTTTCAGACGAGACAAAAAGCAAGCGGGGAGGAGGAAAACTTAGGGAGGAGAGGAGCAAAAAGATATGTGACTTGCTTTGCCGAGAGCGGAAGTATTAACTCCTCCAATGCAAGAGTTGGGGGTTTGAATCCACCAGGAGTCACATGTCGAAGTGTCCCTGGGCAAGACACTGAGGCATTGCCTCTGATGTGTGTCCCATTGGTGTATGAATGTTCTAAAGCACTGATCTTTGGAATGATTTGTTCAATAAACTTTGTAGAGTTCTAGCAGAGTGCTGTATGAACGGGTAAATAAGGAAACAGATTATTTTGTAAAGCGCTTTGAGTATCTTGATAAGATCGAAAGGACCTATAAGTACAGTCCATTTACCAAAATGGGGTCTTCCACGTTGTCTTGGAAAACCCACAGAGGGAGGCTTCAAGGAGACCTATAATCAGGTGCTCAAACCATCTGTGTTGATTCCTTTCGATGCAGAGGAGTAGAGGTTGGACTTCGAGACTGAATGACGAAGCTCATGTCAGTCACTTGTATCCAGGATCTTGGGTTTCCCTTAGGAATTTGAATCATGAGGACTGGAATGTAGAGCCTTGTCTGCTCCAGGCTTACTCCACGGTTGGAGCTGTGGGTTGGCGATATTGTTCTTCCCTTGCCAACGCACAATCAAAAACAGTAAATTCACTACAGTTTCCTTTCAGCTGTAGGTCCCTCGCAATGCAGTGAAGCAGGGAGGGAACACCAAGTGTAGTCTCCTTGTAATGAGTGAAATAGTGCCACGGATTCAAATTATTGGTGTAGATCCCCAGTCTTCTAGAACGTGGCAATCATAAGGAGGTCAATAGAAGGCAACTGGACTTCTTCAAGAATGAAGAGAAGCCTTCTATTTAACCACTCAGGATATACAGTCATCTCACAGAGAAGCCGTTTCTGTGAATTAGACTAACAAAGACCTTAAGAAACCCCTACTGTTAAGGTGTGATGTGTGATTCGTCAATTTACCGTACATAGGATGTGTGTGTTATCTCAGGTGTGTGTGTTATCTCATCTTTCAATTTGCATAGGTTTGTGTGTGTCATCTCAGCCTGTTATTACTTCACTCTCACACAGCCTGCTCTTTGAATTGAGAAAGCCCTTATACAGTAGAAGGCGAAACGTTTTCTGTTACAAATAAAGTCCAGTTGTTTTTGCATTGAACGCTTTTTCTGATTTGATCATGTCCTGGATGACTGAGAATCTTCACCTCACTTCTGCTGTTTCGTTGTGACGTATGAAGCCTTAAACATCATCTGCCATGCGACAACAGATTTGACACAAGCCTTGACACTGTGTTTTGAACCAATCTACTTCATGAAGTGAAACAATCTTTGAAGATTCATTATCAAATGTCCCATCTTTACTTCTAGACAAAAGGACACTATGCTTCCTGGTGTGCTCAAGTATCTCTTCAGGATCAAGCTTGTACTGTACACTCGCCCACAAAATACTCACCACATCAGTATCTGCATAACCTACTGACCACAGCTTAGTTCTTCAGACTCTCTGATCCTCCATCCACTTCCTTTGATACCTGGAAAGAAGAGAACAACAACAAAACCAAGATTCACAATTACCGGTACTCTAGATTTTTGTCCAACACTATCAGTAATACGCATCTCTTTTTTCCAGAGAAGATCATCTCGAGCGTCCATCCATAGACAAATCATGCACTTTATAAGTAAACCACCTTCTTGAGTCAGCTTTAGCTTTTTGGTATATATCGTCAGTTTTGGGGGGTTTAAAAGATGACAGGACATAGATGGACCCCCCCAAAAAAAAAAAATCTAGAGTTCCTTAACGTTTCAGTCTGTTCTTCATAACTGGAGTGTCGCTTTCCTTAGGCCTGTCACGATAAACGATAAATTGATTAATCACATGATAAATGAAAATTATCAACCTTATTTTCATTTATCGGCTTTATCGTTTCTTCGTGTCACTCTCTACTGAAGACACTGGATGACAAGAAGCTCAACTCCGGTGCTCTTCGCTGACCCCTCCCTTTTTCTTTTCTATTTAAATTTCATTCAACCTTTATTTAGGCAGGTTAATCCCATTGAGCCTCGAGGACTCATTTACAAGAGAGACCTGGTTATTATGTTATTATGTAAATTATGTTTTAACATCCAAAATCACATTTTTGGATCGCTAAAAGCAGCTAAACTACGAGCTAAGCTAACAGGCCGACCACGGGGAAAAAAGCCTCCTCCTTATCGAAGCTCCAAAATTCACGGTTGAAACCCGTGCCTTCGTGTAAAAATGTTTCTCTGCAAAAAGAAGCTGAGAACTTGTTTACTGATATTTTATTAAAAGCTTTGTGTGCCAAATGCCATGCTAAAGAGCTCAAACCACACCGAGCATCTGCCATATTGACAACCGAAGACAGACAGCCAATGTCATATCAAGGGGCCTCCCTCCCATTTTTCTTAAAGAGACACGCCATACCCACCACTGCACCCTGTATTCACTGGTACTGGACATCATTAACCTCACGCAGACTTTTCTACTGGTACATTTTCATCTTTAAATCACTTCTTGGTCTGCTGCCTTCATACATCTCCTCCTACATGTCTCTGCGTGAGTGCAGCTACAGCGTGCGCTCTCAGGACATGATTACCTGCAGTGTTCCCTCAGTGCAGACTGAACTTGGCAAAAGGGCTTTCTCCTACTCTGCTCCTGTTTCCTGGAATATCTTGCAAAAAGATCTGAAGCTCTTGACCTTGACCCTCTTTCAAGTGGCTTTAAACATACTGTATGTTAAGTTCCTGGCAAAAACCAATGCAGACATGTTCCTGCTTTTAGTTTTCTACACCACCTCGTAATCTAGCTGGGTTTTACTTTATTATTTTTTTGCTACTTTTTCTTTTGACTGTCGTTTTGGTTGCCATTTATTTTAATTAGTAAAAAATAAATAAATTAAAGTTGTATGCCTCTTTTATGATCGTCGATTGTTGTCGTTCTTATCCACTGTTGTCATCACTCTTCATTAAATAAATCAGGTCTCTCTTGTAAATGAGTCCCTGAGGCTCAATGGGATTAACCTGTATAAATATACGGTAGGTTGAATGAATGAATGAAAAACCATCCATCCTTCAGCTCAAACAGTCTTACACTCCCACCCAGTGGTCCAAAATTGAACTACATATAAAAATTAACCAACATTTCTTCTTAAATTTTACAATAATTAATAATTATTGTCAAACCTCAAACGATATTATCGATTATCGCAATAATTTCTGAGACGACTAATCGCTCAGCCAAATTTGTTATCGTGACAGGCCTAGCTCTACTGTGGACAAAGATCCAAAGCCTTGGCAAACCTCTTGCTTCATCCTGCCATCACTCATGAACAAGACAATATTCAATCCATCATCCTCTTTACCAGCTTCTTCCTTTTCAGGTTGCGGGCGTCACTGGTGCCCATATCCAGCCATGACTGTGCAAGAGGCAGGGGACACCCCCTGGACAGGTCTCCAGTCCATCACAGGAACACATAGAGACAAACAAGACAAACAACTATTCACTCTCTCACTCACACCTAGGGTCAATTTAGAGTCACCAATCAGCCTAACATGCATGTTTTTGGTGTGTGGGAGGTAATCAGATTACCTGGAGAAAACCCACACATGCACGGAGAGAACATGCAAACTCCACCAACTGGCATACATATGTGAGTGGGCTTTAACAGAGTACTCGAGTAATCTACAGATCGAGTCCTAGTACTTCTATTGAGTTTTTTTTGTCCACGTCGAGTACTCGTAGTGATCATCGTCACATCACAGTTACATCATTAAATCAACTTACTGCTTGTGGCACGTTGAGAACCCTAATGTGGGTTAAACCCAACCAAGCCACTTTGAGCTGAGTAACTGGAAACAACCAAACTTTAAAAGCACACAAGAGGCAGGTCTATATCACAGACGTCCATCTTACTCATGGTGTGGCCGGAACACTAACATACCGCTAAGCATTATGGGAAAGACATTACACATCCACTCCCCCTAACCGCTACAGAATATTGTTACCATAGGGGGTGGTGTTGCCTGCACTGTTGCAGGTGCGGGGTGGTTGTCTGCCTCAGTTTTAAGTTTCGTTTTGGATGTGCTGCACGTTTCTTTCACTTTTGCAGTTTAATAATAATAACTACTGTATTCGTCGGTATATAATACGCAGTTTTTTTGCTCATTTGAATGTCCTGCGTATTATACACCGAAGCGTATTCCATCCATCCATCCATCCATTTTCTTCCGCTTATCCGGGGTCGGGTTGCGGGGGTAGCAGCCTAAGTAGGGAGGCCCAGACTTCCCTCTCCCCAGCCACTTGGAGCAGCTCCTCCGGGGGAATCCCAAGGCGTTCCCAGGCCAGCCGAGAAACATAGTCCCTCCAGCGTGTCCTGGGTCTTCCTCTGGGTCTCCTCCCGGTGGGACATGCCCGGAACACCTCACCAGGGAGGCGTCCAGGAGGCATCCTAACCAGATGCCCGAGCCCGAGCCGAAGCGTATTATCTATGGATATTTTTCCCATATTTTTAGACCCATTTTTGGCTCTGATTTGCGGTTTTTCATTTTGGCTTAAAAATGGTGCAGTACCACTTTTGTCCGCTAGCGGACACTTCCAAAGAGTCCACCGACCTTCATGTGTCCGAAAAAAGCCTCCTCTGCTCGGACTGAATGTCGCTGCCCGGCTCCCTGCTCTGGAGGTAGCTACCATTTAGCTGTGTTGTTGTTAGCAGTTTTTTTTTTAACAAGATAACTCATAAACCACACCGCAGATTTTCTTGAAACTTACAGAATGTAATTATTTGGTGGTCATTTACAACCTGTTAGCTGCAGAAGATATTTAGAGCAACAAAAAAAAAAATCGCTTTTAGCATGTTAGCTGTTAGCTACCATAAACAGATACCTAGCCTACTGTTTAGATAAACAGCTCAGAAACCACTCAGTGGATATTTTTTCTGCTTACAGAGTGTAATTATATGGGTTTCAATTTACCGACTGTTGACCTGTAGAAGACATTTGAGATAAAATTCGATTTATTTATAATTTATTTTCGTAGCGCCCCCGAGGCTGTTTGGAAAAAGTCAAACCGAAACAATTTAAATTCAGCAGATTTGACCATTTTGTGAATTGATTAAGGAACGGTTAAGCTCGGGAACCCTTGTGCTATAATGTCAGCTAAGAAATATTTTTTTTCTCAGCAAAGAAATAATAGTTTTTACCGTTTTAATCTTGTAAAGTCCTTCTGTGCTGATGCTTCTGTGGCCGCCATTTTAAGCAGGGCAAACGAGGCGCTGACGCGTCGCGTAGCGGTGACGCATAATAGATGCGTATTAAACACCGAAGCGTATTATGTACGTTTTTTTCTGGTTTATTGGCAATACTTGGTCAAAGCGTATTATACACGGGAGCGTATTATACACCGATAAATACGGTAACAAAAGTTTTGTTTTTCCTTTGACTTATCTGCAGTATGATAAATGGTAGGAGCATAATATATGCTCCCAATGTTTTGTTGGTCTTTTTTTTGTGTGTGTAAATAATGTTTTTATGCATTTTTATTTATTAAATTTTTTTTGCATCTTAAGATCCTATGACGTCATCGTCTACTCGAGTTCTACTCGAGTTTTTTAATGTTAATGTCGAGTTTAAAAATTATGTACTCGTTCAACCCTGTACATGGAGCTGAATTCCATCCTGGACATTTTGCACATAAAGAGAAATTACCCTTAACGACTCCCAGCTCAGTGAACATGCACACTTATCTGCATATTTTCAACTTCCTTCATTAAGTCTGATAAAGCCCACCACTGTCCAGCAAAAGTCCAGTGACAGTGAAGACCAAATGGAGTTTTTATTTTATTTTATAAAGAATCACAGCTGGAGTGCTGCCAGAACCCTATAATTGGATTTCTGTGCATGTATAATAAGAACAATACTTGTCAGAACAGCCCCGTCAAGTGATGGATAAATACACCTTTGGTATAAAAACCATGGATTCAGAACAAAGATGGAGGTATAGCACATTGCGGAAATTTCTCCTCAAAAAGTAGAGTGCAGGCAGTCTGTTGAATGTAAAAAATAAGAATCCAAGAAACAGAGAGAGGTTTAGTTATAAGAGAAATTGTAAGTGCTTAGTCTTTGAAATAAACCTTGCGTTATAGTTTGGATCCGTACTCAGCAGTGGCTTTATGAGTTTCACTTTTAATACAAGACGTGCTCTCTAAAGAGAGACTGTTTCAATGTGACTGATTCAAGGACTTCTTCGTTCTGGGCTGTGTCTGCCTGCTTCATGAGGCGAGAGAAGGAAATCAGAGTTCGGAGGAGGGAGAGCATATTAGGATAAAAAGGAGTGAATTAAAGATTTGGCATTCCTTAAAGGAATGCATATCATCCGTCAACAGTTTCTCATCAAGAGATCCGTTAGTGCTCGGAGTTTGTGTTGAGGGTGATGCTCAGCTACAACCACACAAAACGGTAGCTCCATATCGGTAAAACTGATGAAGTTTAGCCATTCTTGTGTTGGTTAGTCAGTTTGCTGTGTGTGTGTGTGGGGGGGGGAGAGAAGAAAGCTAGATAGCTAGAAAGATTTGTCCTCGAGGAGCCTGAGCTAGTGTGTGAGGTTGAGAGGTTCCGGCTAGAAATAGTCGGACTCACCTCAATACATGACTCTGGCTCTGGAACCAGTTTCCTTGAGAGGGGTTGGACACTCTTCCACTCTGGAGTTGCCCCTGGTGAGAGGCGCCGAGCAGGAGTGGGCATACTTGTTGCCCCCCATCTTGGTGCCTGTACGTTGGGGTTCACCCCGGTGAACGAGAGGGTAGCCTCCCTTCGCCTACGTGTGGGGGGACGGGCTCTGACTGTTGTTTGTGCCTATGCGCCAAACGGCAGCGCAGATTACCCACCCTTTTTGGAGTCCTTGGAGGGGGTATTGGAGAGTGCGCCTCCTGGGGACTCCCTTGTTCTGCTGGGGGACTTCAACGCTCACGTGGGCAATGACAGTGAGACCTGGAGGGGTGTGGTTGGGAGGAACGGCCCCCCTGATCTGAACCCGAGTGGTGTTCTGTTGTTGGACTTCTGTGCTCGTCATGGATTGTCCATAACGAACACCATGTTCAGGCATAAGGGTGTACATATGTGCTCTTGGCACCAGGACACCCTAGGTCGCAGTTCGATGATCGACTTTGTTGTCGTCTCATCTGATCTGCGGCCGCATGTCCTGGACACTCGGGTGAAGAGAGGGGCGGAGCTGTCAACTGACCACTACCTGGTGGTGAGTTGGCTCCGATGGTGGGGGAGGATGCCGGTCAGACCTGGCAGACCCAAACGTATTGTGAGGGTCTGCTGGGAACGTCTGGCAGAGTCTCCCGTAAGACGGAGCTTTAACTCCCACCTCCGGGAGAGCTTTGAACACGTTCCGAGGGAGGCGGGGGACATTGAGTCCGAGTGGGCCATGTTCCGCGCCTCTATTGTCGAGGCAGCTTATCAGAGTTGTGGCCACAATGTTGTTGGTGCCTGTCGTGGTGGCAACCCTCGAACGAGGATTGGATTGGCAGACTGGGGTGGTGGTTCCCCTATTCAAAAAGGGGGACCGTAGGGTGTGTTCCAACTATAGGGGGATCACACTCTTAAGCCTCCCTGGTAAGGTCTATTCAGGGGTTCTGGAGAGGAGGGTCCGTCGGATAGTCGAACCTCGGATTCAGGAGGAGCAGTGTGGTTTTCGTGCTGGTCGTGGAACACTGGACCAGCTCTACACCCTCAACAGGGTCCTGGAGGGCGCGTGGGAGTTTGCCCAACCAGTTTACATGTGCTTTGTGGACTTGGAAAAGGCATTCGACCGCGTCCCTCGGGGGGTTCTGTGGGGGGTACTCCGGGAGTATGGGGTACCAGGCCCATTGATATGGGCTGTTAGGTCCCTGTACGACCGGTGTCAGAGCTTGGTCCGCATTGCCGGCAGTAAGTCAGGCTCGTTTCCAGTGAGAGTTGGACTCCGCCAAGGTTGCCCTTTGTCACCGATTCTGTTCATAACTTTTATGGACAGAATTTCTAGGCGCAGCCAAGGTGTTGAGAGGATCCGTTTTGGTGGCCTTAGAATCGCTTCTCTGTTTTTTGCAGATGATGTGGTCCTATTGGCTTCATCAGATCGTGATCTACAGCTTTTGCTGGAGCGGTTTGCAGCCGAGTGTGATGCGGCCGGGATGAGGATCAGTTCCTCCAAATCCGAGGCCATGGTCTTGAGCCGGAAAAGGGTAGCATGCCCTCTCCGGGTCGGGGAGGAGGTCCTGCCCCAAGTGGAGGAGTTTAAGTATCTCGGGGTCTTGTTCACGAATGAGGGAAAACTGGAGCGTGAGATCGATAGGCGGATAGGTGCAGCATCCGCAGTGAAGCGGGCGCTGTACCGGTCTGTCGTGGTGAAGAGAGAGCTGAGTCGAAAGGCAAAGCTCTCAATTTACCGATCGATCTACGTTCCCACCCTCATCTATGGTCATGAGCTTTGGGTTGTGACCGAAAGAACGAGATCTCGGATACAAGCGGCTGAAATGAGTTTTCTCCGCAGGGTGTCTGGACTCTCCCTTAGAGATAGGGTGAGAAGCTCAGTCATCCGGGAGGGACTCGGAGTAGAGCCGCTGCTTCTCCACATCGAGAGGAGCCAGTTGAGGTGGCTCGGGCATCTGGTTAGGATGCCTCCTGGACGCCTCCCTGGTGAGGTGTTCCGGGCATGTCCCACCGGGAGGAGACCCAGAGGAAGACCCAGGACACGCTGGAGGGACTATGTTTCTCGGCTGGCCTGGGAACGCCTTGGGATTCCCCCAGAGGAGCTGCTCCAAGTGGCTGGGGAGAGGGAAGTCTGGGCCTCCCTACTTAGGCTGCTACCCCCGCGACCCGACCCCGGATAAGCGGACGAAAATGGATGGATGGATTTGTCCTCGTAAGGTAAAGCTACAACAAAATTTAAAATGCAACTCCATTTGATGCACACATGCACATCAAAAATAAAAAAACATTCATAAAACCTGTGCCTCTGTACTTCATTGTGTATGTTGCCTGTTGTTTGTTTGTTTGTTTGTACAGCACCTTGGTTGGCCTTGTCGCTGTTTAAAGTGCTCTATAAATAAAATGGTATGGTATGGTATAAAAACCATGTGACATAAAACAGTTTAAATATGGGCACCATTTTACAATAAGGCTCCCCTTATAGATGGCTAATAAATAGATTATATGTTATTAGTTCCTCTATAAACACTTCATAAATCATTATTAATTGATTATTATGCATTAACTAAGGGTGACAGAAAGAAAAAAAAGACCAGTTTCTTGCCAAATAGAGAGCCAAATCTATTAATTTCATCTAGAGTTGTTATATTAAACATTTCAGATTAATTCATTCAACCTTTATTTAAACAGATAAGTCACATTGAGCCTCGAAGACTCATTTCTCATCAAGACTCATCAAGTGAGATCTGTTGGACAGACAATGAAAGTGGTGAAAAATGACACATAGGGTTTGGAGACAAAAAATATCCTAACACATTTTTGACCTTTGTTTGAAGGTCAAAAATGTGGTAATGAAAAAAGTCTAGCATACAAGCATATGATGATGCCGACATTACGCAGAGGGAGGGGGAACTCAAAGGCGGTTTGAGCAGCCAGCTCATAGATCTGTGCACACTCATGGGGGGGTGGGGGGTGGTAGCTGAGGTCGGCCAGAGGCGAGAGTCCTGAAATGATGACATAATGTTTATTCAGCTGGGCTCCTCTGAAAAGTCTGTGGAATTCCTCAGTAGAAGGTTTGGGAGGGGGGTGAGAGCATCTGGTTTACAAAACTTCTCAGGCGTGTTGAGATAAGACGGCCTGTCAAGGCCAGTCAGGGAGCCGAATGTCAGATAATCACGATTGTTTTGGTGACAGGCAGAACTTTAATGACATCTACCTTCAGTCTGTGTCGGTCCACTCACTTCCAAAAATGTCCAAATTAAAATGACCACACCAATGGAACGTGCCTGAGAAAATCCCAGAGATCTAATCCATTCAACCAAAAGTCTGGGTTCTCGAGACATGAACCAAGCCGTCATGTAAGGCAGGCAGCCTGACCAGGTCCAGATTTGCTGCCAACGTCTTCCTTGTGTGTTGATAGACCAGGAACCAGTTATCATAATCCAATTAAATATGCGTCCTTAAGATCCACAGATGACAGCAGAGATAGACACATCATCAAATCGGCTCCCCTACAGCCTGTCTTCTTTTTGAAGAAATGTTATCAGTTGTGTTGAGGGACCAACTGACCAAAATTGAAGTCCATAGTTATGATTTGGAAGATTTGGAAGAAGAGAGGCTCTCAGACAGTTAAGTTACTACCTTGTAAACACTTCCAAACCTAATTTTTTTTTAGGATATACTATTTGTTGTAGTGATAAAGTGCATTATTATATGCTAAAGAAATAGGTTTACAAATGCCTATTGTGCTTACAAGGTGGTACTTAGTTTGAAATGTTTAATATAACAACTGTAGATGAAATTTATTCAACCTTTTTTTTGTTTTTGTGGAAATGCAGATTTGGCTCACTATTTGGTAAGAAACTGGTCTGTTTTGTCTCTCTGTCACCTTTAATTAATCTATAATAAGCAGTTAATTATTTGTAAAGTGTTTATAGATGAATTAATAATGTATCTACAATACAATTTATTAGACATCTATAAGGGGAGCCTTATTATAAAGTGGTACCAAAATATGTTAAGTTAATCTGTTACAAAAGTACACCTGTTGGTATTTTCTAAATTACTTTTATTAACATCTGCACTAATGTTCATGAGACATTTCAATAGCAGACAGAGATTAATCTAAATACATATCTCTCCAGTTTCAGGTTCTCTCAATTGGCTACCTGTCAAATCTATAATTGATTTAAAAATCTTACTTCTAACCTACAAAGCCCTCAACAACCTAGCTCCATCTTAGAGATCTTATTGTTCCATATTTTCCTAAAAGAGCACTTTGCTCTCAGACTGCAGGTTTACGTGTGTTTCCTAGAGTTTACAAAAGCAGAATGGGAGGAAGATCTTCCAGTTATCAGGCTCTTCTCTTGTGGAACCAACTTCCAGATTCTGTCCATGAGGCTGACACATTGTCCAGTTTGAAGACTGGGCTGAAGATTTTGCCTTTTGATAAATCCTATAGTTATGGTTGGTTTGTTATGCTGCTATAGGGTTAGACTACTGGAAGACAAATTGATCTCATTTCTTTAAATGAATTGTTAAAATTGAATTTTAGATTTTTCTACCTGGATTATTGAGCATGCATCAGGGTATTAAAATTGAATAGTTTTCATTTGATACTATTTCTATCTCAACATGTGATTCTCGACCTGCCATTGTGTATCTGTTCCTACCAAACCCAGCCGGCTGAAGCAGATCAGATGGCCGCTTGTCCCGAGCCTGGTTCAGCTAAAGGTTTCCTCCTCATGAGAGATTTTCCTTTCCACGGTTGCCTTTAAGCTTGGGAGTCTGTGATGAATTTAAACTCAAAGCAGTAACTTACTTTACCGTATATATGTATGAATGTTTCTGTTCAGTGCCCAGAGATTACTTCTGTTGTAACTTGGACCTTTTAAATGAACTGAATTGAATTGATAGCAAAGTTTCAACAGATCTGGGGCCTCATGTATCAACCATGCGTGCGCACAAAAACATTGCGCACGTCACTTCCCACGCAAAAGCCCGTATGTATCAAAACTGAACTGAACGTGAATATATGCGCATCCAGGTACATATCCACGCAAGCTCCCGAGCAGGCGTACGCACGTTTCTGTGGTTCTTGTTCCTTTGGCGACACTTACAGGTGTTTCAGAGAAACTGAAGCCCCACAGTCTGTGGTTGACTTTAAGAGCGGCTTGAAGACCTTTCTTTTCAACCGAGCATACTCTTCCTCCTCATGATTCTACTTTTGATCTGAGTTGATACTGTTGTTGATTTTAATTGTTTTATTATTTGTCTTATTGACATTCAAATATGTTGCACCTTGTAGCACTTTGAGATTTCCATTAATGAAAAGTGCGTTATAAATTGAATTCATTATTATTATTATTATTATTATTATTATTATTATTATTATTATTATTATTAACAGTTCAAGATGTGTAAATGATTAATATTCCCTCCAAACACACGATTAACAAGTATTACATCCACATGACGCAGTGAAATAAAGGACGCGCAACGTTGTGCCAAAAATAAATTTAACAGGAACGGATTCATTCAGCCTTACTGGAGGTTATAATAAATAGTGTAACACGCAGAGCATTTATTTAGAAACAGATATAGTTTTCCGATCTAGGATATGGCTTATCAGCCGTTTTCAGAAATAATAATTTTCCAGTTTGGCACTGCATGCTGCGCTCTGGGGAGCCGTGCATCACGCGTGCATACAGAAGCAGCGGTCAAACTGTTCCACAGAGGGAGCTGCAGGTCGATCGGGACTGTGCAGTCCAGTCCACACAAAGCCGGATCATGTCCAATGGAATGGTCTCATCCATATGTTTCCAAAGGCTGAGTGGTCGCGCTTGGAGCGCGCGCGCACCCTCACCGGTGTCGACACGGCAGCTGGAGGTGTTTCATTATCTGCGTTTATTGTAGATTTCTCCAAAATGACACGTGAAAGTACACCTTATATAACTTGTAGGAGAGCAAAAGCTTCACAGACAGACTGCGCACAGGGCTGCGGGGCGCGCGCTGCGTCTGGAGACTCCAACATCATGTCATGAAAAGTCTCCACCAAGACGCACAGACTCGTTTCTTCACATCATCTACATAAACAAAGATCTATGTTCTAGCAAACATCCAAGTAAGTTCCTCTGTGTTTACAGTAATAATGGTAATAAACTCGTGCGCAAAGTTAATATTTCCACACAGAATGAATGAATGAGCCGGTTCGCGCACCACAGCAGGGTGCGCGCGCACACAAATACCGACAATCACTCGTTCTTTGCATGATGAACACATTTTATTACTATTCTTACTTAGGATGTTTGTCCTCACTCATATTATATTGAATTCATTATTTTCCCGAATCTAGAAATGATTTCTGATCGCGCAGGGATCAAACAAACATGTCCTTCACACATGCAGGAAGTAATTTGCATCTGTTTAACATATGTAAATGTAGGCGTGTCAGGGGAGGTGTCTCACGTGCGCTCAGTTCCACGTCAATTGTGATGTACAAAAGGAATGTGCGTGGATTCAGGTGTACGCACAGTTTGATAAATCTGGATCTTTTTGTGCGTAGACACTTTTCTGGATTTCACCGTACGTCACTTTTCAGTAGGAAATCCACGCAGGTTTTTGATACATGAGGCCCCTGGTGCAATCAGTTAGGTCTCAGAGTACAAGTTGGAGATAACTCTCAGCTACTACCACACCAAAGTTTAGCTCAGTATTTGTAAAATTGACTGAGATTTTGCCACTTTCCTCTTCTTTTTAGATCACTGGGTTGTGGCAATCATCTTGAACTGGACTGACTCGGCTGTGGATGTTCATCCAAAGATTACTTTGAGTTGAAACAACCTTGATGTAGACCCATGAGCAGGGGTCTGCAACCTGCGGCTCTTTGGTCCCTCTGCAGCGGCTCTTTCAAGCCAAAACCACCATAAAACTGAATTTTGTTGGAGGTTATACCCACAACAAAAAAATGACTATAGCAGCTTTCCTATCATTTCTTTTGCAAATATGCAGATAGTACTAATACACAGAATTAATTATACAGGTAGTCCTCGACTTACGACGGCCTCGACTTACGACGTTTCGGGGTTACGTCACGCATCTCATAAAAAAATTTATAATAATTTTGAAAACTCTTATTTTATGTGTTTAAATGTTCTTGATTTTATGTGTACAGCACTTTGTTGCAGCTGTGGTTGTTTAAAATGGCTTTATAAATAAAGTATTATTATTATTTTGAAGCCGATTTACGCAGTTTTCGGCAGTTTTCGGTTAGCTTCGGTTAGCTCTGCACTCACAGAAATGATTCAAGGCATAAGTAATTTTTATGCATTTAAATCTATTAGATTTTATTTAAAAACTCGTATTTTTAATATATATGCATTAAAATAAAATATTATCTTAATAATTTAATCAAATATCAACTGTATTGAATGTAATTAGTTAATACTTACTAACATTGTTTAAATTATTGTTTAAATAATCAAAGATATAAAACAAGATTATATTCTTTAAATTTTATATGATTGGTTTTCATAAAAGTTATGTGAAACAATGTCCTCCACCAGTAGATGGCGGTAATGCCCTTTAAGTTGGTTACTAACTGCCGTAAAACTTGAACAAGAAGAAGAAGAAAAAGCTGTCCTCCATTTTGCATCATCCAAGTTGTTCTTCGTACATGCACGGTAGGCAATCCGTAAACAATCTGATACATCCTAATGTTTTATTACTCCTAAATGTGTCATAATCGTACAGTTATTACAACATATCATCAATATCAATCCATTTATGTAGTTTGTGATTATTTTAGGCATTTTTATCTTGGTCACGTTGCTGGATGTTAGATGAGATGTCTCCAAATGGTTGCAGACCCCTGATCTAGACATTTTAGCTAAACGTTGTTGTTTGTAGGATTTTTTTTTAGCCTGTTGGTCAATGATTTTCATATCTATATAGCTATCTATATATATATAGCAAACTGAGCTATTCAACTGCAATAAAGTAAACTAAAGAACTGAACAAGAATAAAAAAAAATAGGACTCTAATGTGTTAGCTTAGTAACTGCTTTTTACTGGCTTGTATTATAGAATTGAATGGTGGTTGTTGTTTGTCTTATCACTACTATTCTTTTTTTTCCAGATACAGTACCTATTATATTTCTCCTCCTGTCCTGTTCTCTCACCTCATGTGGCAACATAGATTTTGTAAGTACAAGTTTAAGATGTACGCATCAAAATGTAATTACTTTTAGTTAACAGTTCATGTGATGTTAAAATGGTTACAATATCAAGTTGAAATGTTTAGAGGAAGCATGTTAAACGTATAAATTATATGATTTATAATGCAAAAAACTCAGACTTACGTCTGATCTTGGACAATGTGTTGTTTTTAAGTTTGTCGTTTTAGGTTTTTAGGAACATTATGCACTTTGAAAAGGAGCTGGCTTTCTTGAATGCCTTTTTTTGTAACACCATGAAAGCTGCTAAACTTCAATAACAAACTCAAGCTGAAAGGCAGCTCATTTTACAGATAAATCTAATTGAGTTTTTCTTTGTCTTAATTCACAGGTACTGTGTGAATGTGGTTTTCTTTTCAGCTGAGCTGGACATCATGAGGTTGCAGTCAACTCTCTGAAGAATAAACGGAAAGGCCAGGAGACGCCAGCGGCCAACAAGGCCAGGAAGGCAGAAGTTAATTTCTGTCCAAACATACCCAGAGGTGAAACAACAGAGAGTATGGAGGCGGTGGCTCTACTGATAGAGGTAAAAAAGAAGAAAAAGGGTGAGGCTGAGATCAAGAAGAAGATGCAACATACCTTCTCAATCAGAAGGCAGGAGGTTCTACAGGAGCCAGCAATTCCAGAGTTCCTAAACAGATGGCCAGCACTCTTTGATGTCAGTGAGGTAAGTCTGAATCTGAAGTGTAATAACTTCATCTATCACTGATATTCTTTTCGAGCTGTTAAAATCAGTATCCTGTCTGAATTGCCTTTTATAGATCAACTTGGAGTTTATGCGACTGACAACTGTACCTCTGACCTCCAAATTCCTTGGAGAACTGGACCGTCAGACAGACAACCTGATCCAGGTTTTCAATGCCAAAGGTGGAACAGCAGGAAGAAAGATCACCGCCATAATGGCTCAGATGTAATGTATGTTATTTATTTACTTATATTTTCTTTTTCTAATCTGATAAGCATATGGATTGTGCTGCTCAGCTGTATGGGAAAGCTCATATGTTAAATATTTGAAAGTTGTTTTTTTTTGGCCCTTTCCAAATTACTGTTTACTAAATGGGCCTAGACCTGTGTGAGCTTTACCTGAGTGGGGTAAAGCAATGTGATGAGCTGGTCAATTAGGGACATGTCAGTGACTTTGTAGGCCTCAGCACATGTTTTAGTGTGTCTCTAACACTGACAGGCATGAATCATGTTGGGTTTTTTTCTTCCTCAGAATGAAGACATCAACGTGAGGCGTGATTGTGTGCTGAGCTGCCTGAGCATCTACCTCAATGAAGACCTGGACACACTGGTTAAAGAATACATGGTATGCCAGCCTACTGTCCTTCGTGCCAGATGTAATTTCCATTCAGATTTGCCACATAACATATGGCGTTCATAAGAATGAGACAGTCAAACATAGGACACATTGACCTTGACCACCAGTAGTTCATCAATGAGTCCAATGGGTTGTTTGTTTAGAATGAGAAATTCCCACAAGGAAAATTTTGGTAGTGCTGTCACTTCGTAGGAAGTAAATCCACTTAGTCCAGTGGAGCCTGAAGATAAAGTGGGCCGGGTCCTGGCACCTAAATGTCCTCATTATGCCCAGGATGACAATTCTCGCCAAAACAACAAGGTGAGGACACAGGCACTTCCTAGTTCTTATGACCTAGCAGCATGTTTTGGATGTATTTATTAAGAAATGCTTTTCAAATAATGTGAGGTCATCTTGATTCTTGGTTCTGATCAACTGGATTCTACTGTGTTTGTTTGGGGGATAGCACTAGGACGCACGTTGTGGACTGTCAACTTATGAACTCCAACGCCTTGAGAACATCGTACAGAAGCAAGCCTTTTTGTCTTCTTTGAAGATATGGCAAGTATGTGAAACTATAACCAATTCAAGACCTATTGGCTGTTGTCCA
>JBBPBX010063346.1:3024-20558 GCA_038048925.1 Garcialebias charrua | reverse complement strand
TATACATATATATATCCTCTTTTATTCTCCTTATACCTGCTGCCACTTGGTGCTATTTTCCGGAAACACAACATACCCTTCCACTTCTACGCCGATGACTGTCAAATTTACCTTCCCCTAAGACAAAATGGAACATGCTCTATTCAGCCTCTGCTCGACTGCCTGGCTGACATCAGGGACTGGATGGCTTTAAATTTCTTAAGTTTCAATGATAAGAAGTCTGAAGCCATACTGTTCCTTCCCAATGACACAATCACGAACCACTGCATCGACCTTTCTGCTCTACCCGTCTGAAAAACAAAAGGTCACAAATCTGGGAGTGATAATGGATCCGTCCATGAAGCTCAACATGTAAATATGATCGTTAAATCCTGTTTTTTCCAGCTGAGGCGACTGTCCAAGCTGAAGCCCATACTATCCAAAAAATAACCTGGAGACAGTAATTCACACATTTATTACATCTAGGCTTGATTACTGCAATTCACTTCTGCTTGGCGTCAGTCAGGCCACCATTGCACGATTACAACTGGTTCAGAACGCAGCAGCCCGATTTTTAACCAGCACACGCAAAAGAGAGCACATTACACCAGCCTTGGCCTCCTTGCACTGGCTACCGGTTCATCCTGCCCCTTTTCCACCGGTCGGCTCGGGTCGGATGTTGCGTCATATGTGCGTCGCAGAGACCCCCTTTCATCCTTTTCCACCGGATATTCCGTGCTGAGCCGCGCGAGATTTCCTGAGATTTTCGGGCTGGTTTCAGAGGTGTACCGAGGCGAGCTCACCCGCTCCGGAAGGAGGGAGGAGGAGACTCGAGCAGTTT
Organism: Garcialebias charrua; assembly: GCA_038048925.1. NCBI lineage: Eukaryota > Metazoa > Chordata > Actinopteri > Cyprinodontiformes > Rivulidae > Garcialebias > Garcialebias charrua. Next base: position 19,738 of record JBBPBX010063346.1, on the reverse strand, counting down.
TCACGGAAGCGAGGGAAGCGATCACTGCAGGACTTTACATGAATAACACGGTAAAAACAATTATTTTTTTAAATTTATAGCAAAGATGGGTCTTCAGCTGAACGTGTCCTTAATAAAATCACGTACTGCTCAAAACTGCAGGATTTTAAAAAGCAGGTTCGCCACGAGCAACACGCGGCGCGCGGGCGGCTTTATGTCTTTAAATGTAGCTCAATGAACAGATATAAAATATATTTCATAGCTGACTTTATAGTACGAGGGCTCCTGAGCTTAACCACGCTTTAATATTGTCACGTAGTGGTCAAATATGCTGCATTTAAAGTAGTTTCGCTTTGACTTCTTCCAAAACTGTGCTTGCACAACGAAAATAAATTATAAAAATTCGAATTTTATTTCAAATAACTCCAACAGGATACATTTAGTATATGAACATGTTGTGATCACACTAGATTTTTTTGAAAAATATCAGCTATGTGGTTTTTGATAGAATTGATAATATGTGATACAAAGTACAAGGGAGAAAATTAATGGAGGTAGCTTGACACATTTATGTCTATAAAACATTGAATTTTATTTCAAATAACTCCAACAGGATACATTTAGTATATGAACATGTTGTGATCACACTAGATTTTTTTGAAAAATATCAGCTATGTGGTTTTTGATAGAATTGATGATATGTGATACAAAGTACAAGGGAGACAAATAATGGAGGTTGCTTGACACATTTATGTCTATAAAACATTGAATTTTATTTCAAATAACTCCAACAGGATACATTTAGTATATGAACATGTTGTGATCACACTATATTTTTTTGAAAAATATCAGCTATGTGGTTTTTGATAGAATTGATGATATGTGATACAAAGTACAAGGGAGACAAATAATGGAGGTTGCTTGACACATTTATGTCTATAAAACATTGAATTTTATTTCAAATAACTCCAACAGGATACAATCAGTATATGAACATGTTGTGATCACACTGTGTTGTTTAAAAAAAAAAAAAACAGTTTCTGGACTAAATTAATCACATTTTTCTTTTACAGTCAACAGAAGAAAATCACCAGAATTCAACAACCTGTGTCATCTTCTGGAGGAAGACGTGAGACACCAGATGGAAATTTGTTACTTCTGTTTGTCACTTCAAACTTTTCCTATTAAACGTTATATTTTCTTAAGTGGTGTCCTCGAACATTCAATTTCCTAAACTTATTTTATAATGTGAAGTGTGTATTGTGTTTAAATCCATACTGGAAGTTAAGAGAACTTTCCATTTGCATTTGACCTTTAAAGAATCATAAGATAAAGATTATTAGAATCTGCTCAACTGTTATTACGTTATAAATTATTTGGTTCTAGGATGAAGTCATACAAAAAAAGTCAAAAATTAAAAGTGGCCAAAGTCCTTTGGACAGTTTAAAGTTAAAGAATTCACAGACCATCCATCTACCATCTACCCATCTACCACCCAGCAGCAACTTTACCAGGGAGACACTGGCAGTTTCAAAGATCACAGTGTGATGTTTTAAATCAACTTTATTTATAAAGCACATTTTAAAAACCACAGGGTCAACCAAAGTGCTGTACAATAACATAAAAGACAAGTTAATTAAAAACTATAAAAAGCATACAAAAATAAATACATATAGTGTACCAGTCTTACTGCAGGTGTGTTAACATGCCATAAAAGATAAGATCACGTGTTAAAAGCCAAGGAATAAATGTGTGTTTTTAAATAAGATTTAAAAAGTTTTGAGGACTGTCAGCAGCAACTGCTCAGCTGATCTGAGAACGGGGAGGGCAGGAAGGTTGAAGCAGCTCAGATAAATATGGTTTTGCAACTTTATCAAGCACCTTGTGCATAACTAAATAATAAAATATGCTTTAATACATCTTTATTGTAAAAATACTAAATTGGAAAATACATGGGTTTAAAGAAGGCAACAAGGTAGGATTATGAATTGGGTTTAAAGATTACAGCTCATGAGGTACTCATTATAGCATGACATCTCTTTCACAACATTCTGTCAAAGCCTTTATTGTGTTCTTCTTCTAGTGGTGGCTAGTACTGTAGTAAATAGCTTGAGGGAACACTACTGCCACCATGTGGTAAGACGAGTAGGATTCTGGACCCCGCCCACAGAAGGGGTACAAAAAAGCTGTGGAAACAGAACATAGATGTGACCCGACCCGAACTGAGCCGAGCCGACCCGAGCCGAGCCGAGCGGTGGAAAAGAGGCAGAGTCCAGTTCAAAATTCTCCTGTACGTCTACAAATCACTGAACAGTCTCGCTCCCGCCTATCTCTCGGAGTTGATACACTCATATGTCCCACCACGTGCTTTGAGGTCAGAGGACCAGGTACTTTTAAGAGTTCCAGTAACTCGCCTGAAGCGCAGAGGTGACAGGGCCTTCTCCATAGCAGGCCCAAGACTCTGGAACGAGTTACCTCTACCTGTCAGACAGGCCCACTCCCTCGCAGTTTTCAAATCCCGGTTAAAAACTCACTACTATTCTGTTGCTTTCAACACCAGCTGAAATTGTATTTGATCCTTGTATTTATGATCTGCAATGTTTTTATGTCTTTCGTGTTGTTGAAAGTGCTTTACAAATAAAATGGTATGGTATATATATATATACAGGAAACCCTCGAGGTACGACACCTGCGACCTACGGCAACTCAGACTTACGATTTTATCATATTTAATAAAAATATGATTAAAAAAAATAAAAAAATAAAAATTATTATTTTATTTTTTTTGTGTGTGTTTAAAAGTTATTAATTTCATGTGTATAGCACTTTGTTGCAGCTGTGGTTGTTTTAAATGGCTTTATAAATAAAGTATAATTATTAATTTTACGTTTTGATTAGAAATTTATCGTATTTACGCAACTTCCGGTCGTTTCCGGTCGCCACTTCCGGTCGCCATTTTACAACTGTACTGCGGTCAATGGAGCTCCAGAGGCTACTGTCAGCTGGCTCCGTGTGCCCGATCAGGGTTGCCTCATACGGATAAATTAGCTGGAAACACTCGGTCAACTCTGTGGACGTCTCAGGTCCGGAGGAGCAGCCGCGGATCGCCCCGCGATCGGCGGCCACAACGCCGCCCGACATGCTAACGACAGCAGCTAACAGAGCAGCTAACACAGGCGAAGACACCGAGCCGACATGCCGCGGAGGGGCCATCTGCGGCCGGGAGCTCGCCGCAAATGTCCGCCTGGCAGTCGGGGGACACCGGCTCAAAGTAAGACATTATATTTTTTATTTATTGTACAGTACAGTATTCATTTACTGTGCAGTTCTGTGCGTGTTTATGGCCTTAGTATGTCTGCTTGTTCAGTCTCATGCCATTAAATATGTGTGCGGCGCTCCGTTAGCGGTATAGCCGCGACCTATGTCAGAAACGCGGACCTACGACAGGCAGGTGTTTTTGGTCCGCGAGGTACGACAACATCGACCTAAGTCACACCCGTAGGTCCCAATCCCTGACGTACCTCGAGGGCTACCTGTATATATATATATATATATATATATATATATATATTATATATATATTATATATATTTGTTTTTTTTTTTGTTTTTTTACTCTCTCCATAATATTAAAAGGTAAGAATTAAAAACCCATCCTCCCTCAAGGAACACAAAACCTGTTTAATACCCCAGAAGTCTCGAAACGAGCCAAGGTTGCTGGTGAGGGTGTAGAAAGCATGCTCTACTTTTAAGCGGGCTGCAAGTAACCCTTTAAAGCTCTCAACTACATCAGTCCATCCCCGGCCTACCATCTGGTTCTTCCTGGTCAACCAAATAGCAGGTTTTGCAACCCCGAACAGAAAATTCATAAAGGTCAGGATTTTTTTCTTGCGTACAGTGTATTTTGGACCAAAGATGAACAGAGGTAAAGAAAATTATTCCCCAAGAGCTACCACCCACTCCTCTAACTGTCCAAAGAGACCCACCAACCTTTGACATGACAAGACAAGATGTTCCAAAGTCTCTGTCTGTGCACAAAAAGGGCACCCCTCCCCAGTGCTGGAGTCAAAATGAGCTCCGTGTCTGTTCGTAGCTATGAGTCCATGTATTATCCGCCATTGAAGGTCAGCCACTCATTTTTCAACAGGGGGCTTATACAGGACCCGCCACCTACCCTTAGGGGTGCAGTCTGAAGCAAAAACCTGAGTCCATCTCGACTCACTAGCTCCAGCCAAAGAGCGTAGGTTCAGCACCTTCACACAGCTGAGGTAGAGCTGATTTTTTCCACATAACTTAAAAACGCCCATCTTTGGCATTTCCATAGATAACAGCTGTCCCTTTTCTTCCTGTAGCTCCCCGAAAGCAGGACTCACTCCCAAAGAAGGAAAAACATACTCTGTGTCAGCATTCCATTCATCAGCATGGTAGTCTGCCGCTACCGGTGTATGAATGTGTGTAGCATTCAATGTGTGTAGCACTTTGAGATTTTCACTAATGAAAGTGCGTTATAAATTGAATTCATTATTATTATTATCAGCATGAGCGTGGTCTTCAATAAAAGGTCTCAGTGGCATAGGCAGACATAGTTTTATTTCTTCCATTATCCTTCCCAGTACTCTGGGAGACTTAATGTTTGTCATGTCTCCAAGCATGTCTGCAGGGGTCTTTACCAGATGACCAAGTCTAGTAATGCCAACTTCAACAAACTTATTCCTTATAGTTGTTGAGGAAAGTGTAGATCCACTAATGACTTTATTGTAGAACAAAGGCTCCTCAAAAAGTCACATTCCTGGTCTGGGGTCAGGGTTGCGAATGATCTTCAGCGTCTGCCAGGCATTGAGCACAGACCGATCGAAGGGTGTAAGTCCTGTTAGGTCCATTTTAGAAGACTCCAGTAAGAAAAGCAGTTTATCCAGCCCAAGTCGTTCAGCCTTCCTCAGTAGCATTTGGGCTAGGCCTATCCAGCAGTGACAACAACCATACAAGAGTCTCTGTGCTGTTTGGAGTCTGAAGGTTGCCGTTCTGGAGATGATATCCACAAGGCCTTGTCCTCCCTCCACCACGGGCAGGTACAAAATCGGTGCTCTTAGCCAGTGATGACCAGACCAGAAAAAACTCACTAGTAGCCTTTGTACATTTTCCAGAAGATTTGGAGATGGAACCAGTACAGAAAGTCTGTGCCATAGAGTCGAGGCAACAAGATTGTTTGCTATCAGAACTCTTCCCCTATAGGACAGCTGGGGTAGCAACCATTTCCATTTAGACAACTTGGCTTCTACCTTCTCAAGCACCCCTTCCCAGTTATGTTTTTGGTAATCCTCAATCCCCAAATAAATCCCAAGTACTTGCATGCATACCCTCCCCCAGCTCAAACTACCAGGAAGGCCGGGGATCCCTCCATCTTCCCATTGTCTTACCAGGCATCCATTACTTTTCCCCCAGTTCACCTTGGCTGAAGAAGCTTTTTCATTTATAGTAAGTCACTTTTTTAACTCATGTACGTCTTCCTGATCTTGGACAAAGATATTTATATCATCAGCATATGCAGACACCACAATAGGAGAAATTAAAGTTGAGTTGGTCAAAGAGAATCCCTTTAGCCTACTCCTGAGTTTATTCAAAAGAGGTTCAATGACTAGACTGTAAAGCAGGCCTGAAAGAGGACAGCCCTGCCTGATTCCTCGTTTAACTGGTATCGGAGAGCTCAAGCCTCCTCCCACCTTTACAGTGCAGCACGCCTCACTATACAGGAGCTTTATCCATGTCAAAAAGTTATCTCCCACCCCAAAAACTTGTAAAGTTGAAAAAAGAAAACCGTAATCTACACGATCAAAAGCTTTCTCTTGGTCAATGGATATAATACCAGTGTTGGTGCCATACAGTTTACATACCTCAAACACATCTCTAATTAAAAAAAAGTTATCTAGAATAGATCTTCCAGGTAAATAGTAGGATTGATCAGGGGCAATCAAGAATTCAATAAATAATTTCAGCCTGTTTGATAAAGCCTTAAGAGAGAATCTTATAGTCTGTACATAGAAGGGCAACTGGTCTCCAGTTCTTTAAGAGAGTCAGGTCACCCTTTTTTGGCAGTAGGGAGAGAACAGCTCGCCTAGAAGACGCAGGGAGCTTACCGTCGGTAAAACATTGTGTAAAAACGTCCAGAAAGTCTTGTCCGAAAACATCCCAAAAGTGTCTATAAAATTCTGGTGGTAACCCATCAATGCCTGGAGCCTTTCCAGGTGACATCTGGGATACAGCAGCAGTCAGTTCATCTAGGGTTAGATGTACGTTCAGGATTTCCTGATCATCTGGGGTGAGGCAAGGAAGCCCCTGCAGAAGCTCCTCGGTACTGTCCACATCACAGCTAACCGACTTGAACAAGTCAGTGTAAAAGTCCACAGCACAGTTCCTCAGTTCAGCTGGATCTGAGGTCAAGTCTCCATTTGGGAGTTTAAGGCAGATTATTTGTTTCCTCTGAGCGATAGATCTCTCTAAGCCAAAGAAGAAAGACGTGGGTGCGTCCATTTCCTGGATATTTTTAAAACGGGCTCTGACTAAAGCCCCTTTGGCTCTCTCATGTAACAAAGAGTTCAGTTCAAGTCTTTTTGATTGAAGCAAAGTCTGTGAGGTAGAAGCGGAGATGGATATATTTTCCAGATGTTTAATCTCCTCTTCCAACCTCTGCACAGTTCTCTTGATGTTAGTGGTGACACCGGAAGAGTGTTGCTGGCAAAAAAACTTAATCTGGGCCTTTCCTACTTCCCACCATTGAAGAAGTGTGGGGAAATCACACTTCTTGAATCTCCAGTGAATCCAGAACAACTTAAAATTTTCACAGAAAACAGAATCATGTAACATTTTTACATTAAAATGCCAAAAAGATTGTTGCTTTACAGCGGGGGAAAGAGTAAGTTCCACAGAAATTAAATGGTGATCCGAGAAACCAACAGGAAACATCTGGCAATTTAAAACACGTGTGTTAATGGAACCAGAAACATAATATCTGTCTAGCCTTGCTGCACTAACTTGACCATCAGAAACTTTAACCCAAGTGTATTGCCTGTTTGAAGGGTGTTTTATTCTCCAAACATCTACCAGGTCTGCTGCCTTCAGCATCTGGGATAGAAAAAGTGATGACCGAATATGTGGTTCTCCTCCAGTCCTGTCTAACCTAAAATCAGTGCAGCAATTCCAATCACCACCTAAAATTATAGTTTCACCACACTCAATGCTTTTTAATTTAGCGTCCAGAGTAAAAAACAAAAACTCCCTTTCTAAGCCCTGGTTAGGAGCATAGACATTGCTGAAGTCCATCTATCCATCCATCCATTTTCGTCCGCTTATCCGGGGTCGGGTCGCGGGGGTAGCAGCCTAAGTAGGGAGGCCCAGACTTCCCTCTCCCCAGCCACTTGAAGCAGCTCCTCTGGGGGAATCCCAAGGCGTTCCCAGGCCAGCCGAGAAACATAGTCCCTCCAGCGTGTCCTGGGTCTTCCTCTGGGTCTCCTCCCGGTGGGACATGCCCGGAACACCTCACCAGGGAGGCGTCCAGGAGGCATCCTAACCAGATGCCCGAGCCACCTCAACTGGCTCCTCTCGATGTGGAGAAGCAGCGGCTCTACTCCGAGTCCCTCCCGGATGACTGAGCTTCTCACCCTATCTCTAAGGGAGAGTCCAGACACCCTGCGGAGAAAACTCATTTCAGCCGCTTGTATCCGAGATCTGGTTCTTTCGGTCACAATTCAAAGCTCATGACCATAGATGAGGGTGAACATTGCTGAAGTGAAAAATAAAACCTTCTATCTGCGCTTTCACCAGTATGAGTCTGCCCTTTACAACCTCAGTGCTTGAGATAATTGTTACATTCAGGGTAGGAGAAAACAGAATGACAACCCCTGCACCAAAATTTGTCCCGTGGCTAAGGGCATATTGTCCCCTCCACCATAAGCCCCACTCTATTTCATTCCCACAGTCACTGTGAGTTTCCTGCAGAAAAACTACATCCAAACTTTTTTGCATAATACTGTAGTTTCAGATATTAATACTCTCTTGAGTGCATCTCTTCCCCCATTTATGTTTAGGGAGGCCACCCTTAAACCACTCATGTGAGGAGAGAAAAGAGCAGATGTGAGACAGATAAGAGTAAGTACACAAAAAGAAAACGGAAAATTCTGTTTGATCATGATCTTATGCAGAAATTTTAATTTTCTTGTCAAATTTGATTTAGCTGCCCTTAAATTTTTTCTCAACATTGTAACATGGTTTTTGAGGCGATAACGTTTTTTTTTTTTCATCTAATAAATCCAAGCTTGCAGTTTTCTGATGCATAGAGACAGACTTGATGAACTTCTCATCATCCGGAAAATGTGCCTTGATATCAACTGGCTGTCCGTAACTGTCGTCCAGGAATTCATTAATCTCCTCCAGAGAGTACAGATCGTCAGCGTCAGAAAAACTGCCAGCCACAGAGACACAGTCTGAATCAGTGTCATAATCATTTTCTTTAGCCACTTTGTCTGTCTGATCATCAGACCGTATCACTTGCACCTCCATACTACTGGAGTCAGACAGGTCTTGTTCATCCATCCATCCATCCATCCATTTTCGTCCGCTTATCCGGGGTCGGGTCGCGGGGGTAGCAGCCTAAGTAGGGAGGCCCAGACTTCCCTCTCCCCAGCCACTTGGAGCAGCTCCTCTGGGGGAATCCCAAGGCGTTCCCAGGCCAGCCGAGAAACATAGTCCCTCCAGCGTGTCCTGGGTCTTCCTCTGGGTCTCCTCCCGGTGGGACATGCCCGGAACACCTCACCAGGGAGGCGTCCAGGAGGCATCCTAACCAGATGCCCGAGCCACCTCAACTGGCTCCTCTCGATGTGGAGAAGCAGCGGCTCTACTCCGAGTCCCTCCCGGATGACTGAGCTTCTCACCCTATCTCTAAGGGAGAGTCCAGACACCCTGCGGAGAAAACTCATTTCAGCCGCTTGTATCCGAGATCTCGTTCTTTCGGTCACAACCCAAAGCTCATGACCATAGATGAGGGTGGGAACGTAGATCGATCGGTAAATTGAGAGCTTTGCCTTTCGACTCAGCTCTCTCTTCACCACGACAGACCGGTACAGCGCCCGCTTCACTGCGGACGCTGCACCTATCCGCCTATCGATCTCACGCTCCAGTTTTCCCTCATTCGTGAACAAGACCCCGAGATACTTAAACTCCTCCACTTGGGGCAGGACCTCATCCCCGACCCGGAGAGGGCATGCTACCCTTTTCCGGCTCAAGACCATGGCCTCGGATTTGGAGGAACTGATCCTCATCCCAGGTCTTGTTCAGGTTGCTCAATATTAGTATTCTTTGTTTTCTGTTTTGCTTTAAGAGAGGTGTCCATAACAACATTTAGGACGTCATGACTGTTGTCAGCATTACATTTTGATCCAGCAGTTTTATCAGTCACTGCCTCATTACTTACCATTTCAGGTGTGGAGACAGCAATAAGTAGAGCTCCTAGGCTTCTCAGCTCACCCTTCGATTTTAAATTACAGTCAACGTCATGACTCGTGGTCATGAAGCTGTCAGGGGGGCGCGCCCCCGGCCGCCGCAGAGCTGCGCACGGCCGTGGAACCCACCACCCCAGAAGCCGCGGATAAAACTGTCCCGGAGGCTGCAGGGAGAGCAGCCTCTGCTGAACCATCAAGTCTCAGTAGAATCCATTATGGATTCAGCCTCGATGCCTGCGGGAGGGGCAGCCTCAAAGCGCGCGCCCCCCTCACCGCTGTCTCCCCCTCCTTAGCAGCTGCGTCTTTCACAGTGAGCCTCCCCGCTTGCTGCCGGTGGGGACAAGCAATCTTTTTGTGACCCACATCCCCACATTCAAAACATTTCATGCTGCCTGAGCTAGCGTACACCATGTAAGACCTGTCACCATGCTTCACCCGAAAAGAAACATTCAGTGTGTGCGTGGGTGAATCCAGAAACATGGACACCTGTCTGCGCAGTGATTGAACGTGTGTCAGCCTGGCGTCCTTACAGCCCAGACTCACGGTCCGGAAGCCACTCGCCATCCTCCCAAAACGTCTCAGCTCCTGCTCCAGAGCCGCGTTGGAAATAAACGGAGGGACTCCGGACACCGTGATTCGGGTGGAGGGCAACGCCAGAGGCGAAACCGGCAAAAACTCATTATCTAACGTGATTCCACTCTGAACGAGCTCAGTCACAAATGTTTGTTGCTTCAGGAAAACAACCACACCCTTATTCATACGGGAGGCATAAGTAATATTATTATGCCCAATCTTCTCTCCGACAGCAAACAGCACCTGCTCCACTGTGGTGCTCGGCTGCGGCACCACCCTCACCCCATGGCCCAGTGCCAGGGATGGCGTCTCTGAAGTCGCCACCCCTGCTACAAAGCCCAAACTCACAAACACTCACACATACAAAAACACTTCTACGTAGAATAAACAGTAAGGAAAATTGAAAAAACTCTCAGACTCACTCCTTCAGACTCACCACACGCCACCACCGACCAACCACCCAGCATGCAGTGCGCAGAACGAAAGAAAGAAAGAAGGAAGGAAAGAAAGAAGAAAGAAAAATAAAAAAGTAAAAAAGAAAGAAGGAAAGAAAGAAAAAGAAAGAAAGGAGGAAAGATAGAAAGAAAGAAAACGTAAGAAAGAAAGAAGAAGGAAGAAAGAAGGAAAGAAAGAAAAAATAAACAAGAAAGAAAGAAAGAAGGAAAGAAATAAAAATAAAAATGTAAGAACAAAAGAAGGAAAGAAATAAAAATAAAATGTAAGAACGAAAGAACGAAAGAAGGAAAGAAAGAATGAAGAAAAAAGGAAGGAAGGAAGGAAGGAAGGAAGAAAGAAGAGAATAAATAAGGAAGAACGAAAGAAAGAAGGAAAGAAAAAGAAATAAAGAAAAAAAGAACATCCTCTTGTCCCTCACATGTACTTTAAGAGCAGAACTCTTACTTGGAATCAAGGAGGGCACGTTTGGCGGCTTCAATCTGAACAGCTTGTGTTGGAAGCCGTAGTCCATCTGGCTGTACCGAAGTCCGAGCAGGTCGGTGTCGTTGATCGACTTCAACTCTACGAAGAGCTGTTGAAACACAGAACAGGCGGGTCAAACAGGAAGATGCTCAAACGCAACATGACACAGGTCTCGTACAGTGCGTGCGTTTGCACCTTATTCAGCAGAGGCAGGAAGTTCCTGACGGAGAAGTTTTTGAATAACATCTTCCTGACCTCCTTGATTTCGGCTGGTGAGATGTTCTGGAGGAAGACTGTTCTGCAGCCGTCATCAGCCACTTCCTGTTGGGGGAGAAGCAGCAAAAATCCAAACCGATCAGAGGAAGAACAACTGCATTTACGTTGTCAGTCAAAGACCGAAAGCTTCAGTTTGTTCGTGCATCACCAAATCACAGCAAAGGTCATCTCAGGTCGCTGTACAAAAACGTTGACATCCATTGAAAAATGTCAAATGGTAGAAGTTAATTTAAGGAAACCAGCAGATTGTGTTGTCTATGATCAATCGTTTTACAGTTACTAATGCCAGTGTTCCCGGCATTCCATGAAAACAAAACTCCCAGAGTAAATCCTGAAATTCCAGGAGCTACGTTAGTCATACAAAACACTCAGAGCTGTAGTATTCTGCAGCCTACAGCAGGTGCATACAGCAATCAATCCTAACTAATCATATTGTGTAACATCTGATACTAAATGCCACTGCAGCCAATCAGTAAGTCCACATGTACACTGTAGGAGCAGAACATGGACTCACTGATACCAGAATACTAGCGTTAATGCACAAACACGTTGAAATCTCACAGATTATCTATAATCAGCTGAGCAGTGCTCAAATTCATGGAGTTTTCCCAAATTTTTGATGCCTTCTTCAAATTTCCAGAGTTTTTTTCCGTCTGGAAAATGTGAAAAAACATTTTTGTTAAACCGACAACAAAAAGCGGTTTTCCTGTCATGTCTATGTCAATGTCAATTTTATTTATATAGCACATAAAAACAACCGAAGTCGACCAAAGTGCTTTACAGTTAAAAAAATAAATAAATAAAAACAGAGTAAAATGCATCTAGTGCCACTAAACATAATAAAGCTATCAGTAAATGCAACAACAATAAAATCTGCTCAAAATTTGATCTCACATTCTGCGAGGATCAAATGCCAAGTAAAAGAGATGAGTCTTAAGTGAAGATTTAAAAGTGTCAACAGTCTGAGCGGTCTTTACTTTCTCAGGTAAACTGTTCCACAGTTTTGGAGCAGCAACCGCAAAAGCCCGATCACCTCTGGATTTCATTTTGGATCTGGGGACATCTAAGAGAAACTGGTTGGTAGACCGGAGTGCTCTTACAGGAGTGTAGATATTAATAAGATCACATAAATATGACGGGGCCAGACCTTTTAAGATTTTAAAAACAAGCAATAAAATCTTAAAATCAATTCGATAGCAGACAGGGAGCCAGTGAAGGGATGCCAGGACAGGGGTTATGTGTTCATATTTTTTAGTTGAAGTTAAAAGACGAGCTGCTGCGTTCTGGACAGATTGTAAACGATGCAAAGATGATTTGTCTAAACCAACATACAGGTAGTCCCCGATTTACGAGCGAGATCCGTTACAACGAGGCGCTCGTAAACCGGAAATCTCGTAATTTGGAACGGCCGCCACGCTTCTCGTAAGTCCGGAAATTCGCTCGTAAATTGGAACGGTTTTGCTAGCGCGACTACAAACACTCGTTTTTCATCGAAAAACTGCTTATGAGTGCATAAAAATGATCGGAAACGTGTGTCCACATGTTTAGCTAACGAACTGTGGTGAAAAAACACAGGAAAACTCAGTATTTTTTGCGTTTTTTCCAATAATTCGCCAGCTCGTAAGTCTGGAACCTCGTAGATCAGAGCGCTCGTAAATCGGGGACTACCTGTACAGTGAATTACAATAGTCCAAGCGAGAAGTAATAAAAGCGTGAATCACCTTTTCAAGGTCTCTGAAAGAGAGACAAGACTTCACCTTGGCAATGAGTCTTAGCTGGAAGAAACCGGATTTAACTACAGCATTTATCTGTTTGTCTAACTTAAAAGCACTGTCAAAAATAACTCCCAGATTCCTGACATTGGAGTGGCTGTATGAAGCCAAGGGGCTATGTGAATACTAGTACTAATACAAGGGGTAACACATGCTCACTTTACTTTATAATGTGTCTTCAAAGTAGAATACGTAACTTTCCCACAATTAAATAAATAAATGAAATCACAAAGACATCAGCATCCCTACCATTATTCAAGAAGGGCGTCCCACCCTGTCAACAGAACCGAATGGCCTGCTTACCCCCCACCCCGTCGACAAATACCCTGCAGACAAGTACCTTCCCAAGGCAAGTAACCATGGGGAAACATTGGACATGCATAGTTCACCCCCCACCCTCCTTATATGAATCTGGTCTTTTCTTTTGTCTGAAAAAATTTAAATACTTGTAAATACAAATGACTGTTAGATATTTTTTTTAATTCTATACACGAGTCAGAAAGGCCCCCTCCAACAAACTTTAAGTAGTCCACGGGCCACCAGTTGATAGTCGCAGTTGAAGCAGTTTTTGGGGCTCTGGACTCGTTTTATTTCGTGAACAAAGGGGCAGAAATGGTTCCTTTGATGCTAAAGGTTGCAGACCCCTGGACTTTACTGGAATATGTCTTGATAGGTGTATAAAAAGTTTTAAAAAGACAGCCGGACTTCTGTAGCAGACGATGTGCAAAGTTTGAATCTTCCAACTGCACAACTTTGGAATCAATATTATCAATAAATCGCCTACAAAGACGTAAAAGTTGGATGAAATACGACATGACCGTTCTGACTGCGGTGATTTAAAATAATAAGAAAAACACTGGACGTATCTGATTTAATAACACGTATAAAAGTCATCTGGGTCAGATTTGAAATAACAAAATAATTGATATAGCAGTCAAATAAAGCCAAAACAAATACTGTAACCCATTGTGTTTGGGTTAGAGCTGTCATTTCTAACCCGGGCCCGAAGTCCGGCCCAGCCCAAATTCAGGTCTGGCCATGATAATGTGCTAGATGGGCCGGCTGGGTCGGTGTCGGGCTTTTGATTGCATCAGCGGATCTGCCACTATCCAATTACATGACAACATGGGTTGCCATAATATCCAATTATATGGCAAAATGGCTTGCCATACTATCACCAGCCGCAGCGGCCATTTCACCATGAGCTGACCGAGCTTGAAAGAGGTAAATAAAGTTCAGTTAAGCTTCAGATGGGACTATACTGCCAGGAAGTAATCCATCGCCCAAACGGACGTTCATTCAGCCGTTACACTCAGCGGACGCGCGCGGCCGATGACCCAAACAGGTGAGATCCCAAAGCAGATGTGTCAGAGCGGTCTGTGTCTGAATAAATCAGAATGCAGCAGAAACAAGGATTTAATGCTCTTTGAAGGCCAGGAAAGGACAAACACCACTTCAGCTCCGATCTTCTGCACCTTTTATTCAGCCGCGCGTCACCGCTGTGAAGTTAGTTTTACGTTGGACATTTGAGCTCCACAGCTTCAGCGGTGCGTTCCTCTCGTTCGATCCGATGCAGGCAGTCTGACTTTGGTCAGCCGAACTCAAACAAGAGGAACAAACCTCTGAAACCACAGAGTTCAAATGTCCAACGTCCAGCGTAAAACTAACTTTACAGCGGTCTGCGCGTCCACTGACTGTTAATAACTATAAGCAGTCAAAGCTTAATAAAAAATGTTGGGCGTGTTTGGTTTCAGACCTGTAATTACTGTTAATTCGTCGGGTCAGGTGGGATTCGGAAATTATGGCTACGGGCTGGGTCAGATATTTTGGGCCTGATTGCAACTCTAGTTTGGGTCACATTTACCGTAGTGTGAACATATCCCAAGATGGAATATTTATCATTAATTTTGTTTCTAAAGATGTAAAGTTTGTATAGTTGTGAGAGTCATACTTACAAAACCCATGTGTTTCATCAGATGTTTGTAGAACCCGAACTGAAAGAGACAGAGAAAGTGTCAAAGCCACAGCAGTCACCACAGAAACAACGTTAAACACCCATTTGTCTCTAGTTTGACTATAAAGTCAGTAACTTGTTGCTAAATGCTAATTTTAGGTCAGCCTTCTGTCAAATCAAACTTTCAACACTAAATAAAAAAGGTAAATTGTGACTACAGTATTTGTCCATGAAAACCAAAAACAAACAAAAAATGAAGATCTATCTGAAGATGAATCAAAATGGTCAGCTCTTCAGGACAATTCTAATATGACTTTTGGTATTGGTGCAACTTTAGCTTTTTGAAATATTTAGCCTTTTCAGACATTTTTTTCTCATAGAAAATGAATTGAGCTCATTTTACATCCTTCAAATCTTTTGATCTGTTTACAACCTTTTGCTGCTCCTTTCATGTTTTGTTTTGCTTTAGTTTCTTTCGGTAAATACTTTTTTTTTTAAAAACTGTCATTTTCAGCTTCTTTTAGCTGTTTTGTGCTCCTTTCAGGTTCTTTCCGCTAACTACAACATTTTTGTGTTTCTTTTAACTTTTTTCAGCTAGTTTCAGATTGTTATGCTCCTTTCAGCTTATTTCTGCAAGTTTCAGCTTTTTCTACCATTTCAGTTATTATTTAGCTGTTTTATGCTAATTTAAGCTTCTTTCTTACTTTTCAGCCATTTTTTAATTTCAGCTATTTTTTTTAGCTACTTTCGCAATTTTTGAGCTAATTTCTGCTTATTTAGGCCCTGTGCACACACGTAGGCTGGTGTTAGAAAAACGAATATCTGCGCAGAAAAAATATCTCTGTACATACATGTTCGGATATTTAAAATGTTCGTCTACATTTACCCGTTTATTTTCACCGTAGAGCGTTTTAAAGAATATGTCGAACCCATAGGTGGCAGTGTAGTGCAGTCACAACCCTTCAAAGCAACAACTTCCTGTTATTATTTCTTTTTTTCCCCGTTCGTTTGTGTGGACAGACCGCGAGGTTGAACTATTATTAAAGCTACTGTCTGCAGTTTTGTAGTGCAGTCTGTAACTTTTCTAAAAATATATTTTTAACATATTTCTTCACTCTGTCACTATCTCCTGACAGACTGATGTTAGACAAAGTAATCTCTGAAAAAAACTATAGTCCCCTTGCTTCTCTATCAGCATTTATAAAAACACAGAGTGACCCGTCCTTAACCAGCCAATAAAAACAGAGTTTTAACCAGCCAATAAAAACAGAGCTTCTCACTTCTCACGCTCCTAACCCACGCCCCCCCCCCCCTGTCAGCCCGCAGCGGCCGCGGCACGTTCTCATTCAAAGAATTGCAAAGCGATGCAAAACTGTTTTGTATGTGACACAAATGTATTAAAGGGGACCTCAGATGGTTTATTTTATTTTATTTCTATGGTATGTCTGTGTGCTATCCAGACCCTGTTCATTCAATTTAATACACAAAATAATTCTTAGATAATAAATTATACCCTTTTTAATTCTGCCATTTCTAACTTCCGTTCTTAACGACCGGTTTATGATAATGAGCTCTGAAGTCCACGCCCGTCAAAACTCTGTTTACATTAACTCCGCCCTCTGTAACAGCCAGCATCTCAAATCTGTTGTTTTAAAATTAGCTCTTTTTTTATTACTCGTTTGACTTACTGTTAGTGCTAGCTTAAGATAACTTACCGAAAGCTGTTTGTGCGCGCCGCCATTAGCTGCTCCT
>JBBPBX010063345.1:7363-20558 GCA_038048925.1 Garcialebias charrua | reverse complement strand
AGCAGAGTGAAAATGTTTTGGAAAGACAGAGAGTGCTGGAGCCCTTCTCATGAAAACAACGGATTAACTGTCTTCTGACTTTCTAAACAAAACGGCCGGGTCTCTCTGACCCGAGTCGTCAACTTTCACACAGCATTGGACACAGTTTAACTCTTACAGAATAACACAGCTTAAAAGCACACATCATGAAAATGACAAAAGTTATTCTTTTGATTACATTAGAATAAAATCAAAGATAGAAATAGTCTCTTTTGGTGACTATGTTCTCAGATTACAACTAATGGAATAATTTGTAGTAAATGTCTTGCTTTACTGAGAGGTCAGTAAAGGTCATCACTGGACAGTTCAAAAACCTTAGTTTGACCCTGGGTAGGTCCACTACATCTCCCCCCTTTTGGAAGCCATCGCCAGTCCTTGGGGATGGGGTCCAACACGAAAGGAAACCTTGAACTGTCTCTGATCTTGAAGTAATCCAGCAAGTGGAAAAGAAAAATCAAAAATTATAATCCCATAAAGTTTTTGGAAATTCCATACTGTTCGTAGGTAATCCCATTGCGGTAAGCTTTTAATCCCTTGGAAAACTGAGTCTGTTAACTCTTGGAAAACAAAGTCTGTGATCCTTTGGAAAACAAAGTCTTATAATCCACAGCGGTAATTCCATATCGATTAGAGTTGGTGATTTCATCAGCAACAATTGTTTTTATAATCAGCATGTAGAGGGGATCCCTCGATTGACGCAGAGGAGGCGACCCTTGGATGAAGGTTGAAGACCAAGCGTTGGAGCTGCAGGTCCCCACATCGAAGGTTGTTGGCTGGTTGGCTTCCAGTCAGTGCCACTCTGGTTCTATGTGTCATGCAATTATGTGGTTTTTAGGTGGGCTTATGATTGGGATTTTACATTAGCCTTACCTATATGCACCTGGTATGTAAGCTATCATGGTTTAGATCAGCTACAATTACCAATTAAGGGGTGGATCAATTCTGTAAAATTAGATATAGGGATCTATACCTATAAAATTTTGGAGGGCTTCTGTAACGAAGGCCTCTAATTCCAAACTATTCCTCCATTCATTACTTAGTTTAGGTTAAACTAAAATAGAAAATGAAATATAGTTTGATCTAAATGTCTGTTGTCTTTTAGACGAACGACGTAGGATTTGGTATTCCTAATAAATTTTGAAGTCTATGGCGAGACTCATCAAAATGAATAGGTAATCTAGAATAGAAACGATCGAATCGGTTCAATTTAGAAATTGTGAGACCAGTGTAGTTTATGGTACCTTGAGTAGCTTTAAACTACATTGACTCTTCGACGATTGAGATTTAACAAAACGAACTGCATGTTGGCATAGTTAAATCCATATCATTCATTAACCAATGTTAATACAAAACCTTTTTGGCTGGGAGTGTTCAGAACCAAACAATATCTCAACTAATGACAACAGTAATGACTAAACAACAAGGAAACAACGTTTCACTGCTTCGACACACTCTTGTCGTCAGATTCCAAAGTGCAACACACAAGAAAAACAGGTCTCAACTTTATGACCGAGGTCAAATTAAATCTCGTGGATTTAAACGGTTGTTAAGGTTAGTTTTTTGTTGTGGGTTTTAGGCTTAGCGTTTCTAAGTTCAAATTGGACAATGCGACTTATAGGGTGGGAAATATGGTAGTTTAAACCTGATTAGTTTATTTACTAACTTGTGTTTGGACGACCTTATTATCCCATGAAGTCGGTGAGTTTGTGAGATCTTTGTCTTTTGTGGAGTCATTGAACGCCTTGTAAGGTTTGATCTGATTTCGATGTACCCATTTAGCAATTGGCTCTTTGCGGCCTTTGCTGATTTTGATTTCGTAGACGACTGAGGACACTTTGTCTGTTATCAGATGAGGTCCAGTCCACCTGGGCATCAGTTTGCGGGCGAGAGTTCCGGTCTCGGACCCTCCTTTCCCGGTTGCTGGGGCGAACGTATAGTACCAGACTCTGTCTCCCACTTGGAGTTCATTGTGAGAGGCCTTTTGGTCATAGTACGCCTTGCGTCCTTCAGCGGATTTTTCCAGGTTTTTCTGGGCGAAAGCAAAAGTGTTTCTGAGGTGTACATTCAAATCTTTCATGTATTGTTGTGTAGTGTAGGCTGTCGCCATGGCGGCGTCGCCTGGTTGGTACAACAGGTGTAGAGGGAGAGTCATTTGTCGACCGGTCATCATCTCGAAGGGAGAGATGCCAGTTGATGTGTGTGGAGTGGCTCTTATGGCCATGAGGACCAGAGGGAGTTTCACGTCCCAGTCCTTGTGGTTTGCAGCCACGTATTTCTTCAAAATACTCACCACAGTTCTGTTTGCTCTCTCTACTTGGCCTGAAGCCTGTGGGTGGTAGCCGACATGAAAGTTGGCCTTGACGCCTAGCGTCTTCCACAGTTCTTTCATCACTTCACCTGTGAAGTGTGTACCTTGGTCTGAGTTCACCCTAAGGGGAAGTCCAAACCTTGAGAATATATGATTCATTAACAACATAGCAGTGGTTTGTGCTGTGTCGTTAGGAGCTGGTAGGCATTCTACCCATTTGGTAAATGCACAGGTTACCGTGAGAAAATATTTATTTCCTCTAGAGCTCTTAGTGAGTGGTCCAACCCAGTCGATCTGGAGGTCAGACCATGGGAATGCAATGCCTCTGCTTTGCAGTGGTGCTCTGTGAAGTGGTCTGGTTGGCTGAAACTGGCCACAGACCACGCACCCTTCAATGTAGTCCTTGACATCCTTTTTCATTCCAGGCCAATAGGCAATTTGTTTTAATGCCGTCAGCGTGGCTTTATCTCCTTTGTGTCCTGCGGACGGGAGATCATGGGCATGAACTAACATCACCCCCCTTTGGTCATGGGGAACCACGAACACAGGTGAGGACGTTGGTCCATGAGCGAAAGTTAGGATGCCTTTGATTAGTTTTAGCTGTTTGCGCAGCTGATAAAGGACTTTAAGGTCTGGATCGGAATCCAGTTCGTCTTTAGACGGAGTGTTTTTGTCTGGATCAGTCAGGTACAGTATCATGGAGTTGATAGCAGGATCCGACTTCTGTAGTTGGATGATGTCTGGGTCAGTCAGTGCGGGTCGTACAGAGACTGCGTTGTCAGCAGGTCTGGCTGCGGCCTGTGCACGTGTGACTGCCATAACCCTGACTGTAGGTTGTATTGACAGAGTCTTGATTAACCAGGAGGGGTCGAAGGACCATAGAGGACCTTCGTCGGCTCCTTCTTTGGCTAAGGAATCTGCAATGTCATTGTAGTGCTTGTCATCGCCTGGGACTCTAGAATGTCCTGGAACTTTCTTCCAGTAGATCTGTAAGTCGTGTGATGTCACCAAGTGATCACACGCTATGAAAAGCTCTTTGTGTTTGACCACTTTTCTGTCGCTTGTTAGGAAACCGTTCTGTTTCCACACAGCGAGGTGACAAGCGAAACTTAAACGAGCATAGTTAGAGTCAGTGCAGATGACTAGCGTCTTGATGGAGCGTTCTACTACCATCTGGAGAGCTATTAGGATTCCTGCAATCTCAGCGTACTGAGAAGTCTGAGAGCCTAATTTGTAGCTGAAAGTTATCTGTTCTTGGTCTTGGAGGAGGACCCCTCCAACACCTGCCCTACAGATTTTGTCGCGGAGGAATGAAGATCCATCCACGTACAATGTTGTCATATCTTTGCAGATATTGTCATCAAAGAAGTGGTGATTCGGGTCTTCAGTTACTGGGGGTTTTACCTCAACCGGCGGCTGGGTGGCTGGTACATCTTGTGTACACTTTTGGCAGATTGCCAAGTCCGTCCCCAGATGTGACTTCTTGTTTTGACCATAACGTATGTCTAGGTTAAAACTTTGAAGCGCCATGAGCCACGTTGCAACACGTGAGTTTGTTACCACACCATCTCTGATGCGTTCACTGTTAAGAAAAGTCACTGGCTGGTGTTGTGTTTCCACAATGATTTTCTGTCCACCAATGTAGCTGGAGAAATGTTTAACTGCCCACACTGTGGTCAGTAAAGCTTTCTCACAGTCTGAGAATCTCAACTCGGGGCCTGCCATCGTTTTGCTGGCGTAGGCTACTACACGTTTGTCTCTGTCGTGTATTTGGTACAGACCTGCACTTATGCAATGAGCTGAGAAGCCCACTTCCAAGTAAAACTCTTTGTTGTAGTCTGGGTAGACTAAACATGGGGCTGACTTGATCCTGTTTATAAGAGCGTCCATTGCCTGCTGCTGTTTGTCAGTCCAGACAAATGGAACGTCTTTCTTAAGGAGTTCAGTCAGTGGTTTCGCAAGGTCCGCATAGTTTTCTATGAACTGGTTCGAGTAGTTACACACGCCCAGAAAACTTTGTAGTTCTTTGAGATTGGTGGGGACTTTGAGATTGTCGAGGCCTTGGGTGCGAGTCAGCTGTGGTTGTACTCCGTCTGGACCTACAAGTAGGCCAACGTAGTCCACTTTGGTTCTGCACCATTGGCATTTTGACAGTGATATCTTAGCACCAGCAGTTGTTAGTTGATTCAGAACGTGGTCGATCTCAGCCAAATGTGAGTCCAGTGTTGGCTGCCTCAAAAGGACATCGTCCACGTAAATCAGTGTCCCACGCTCGTGGGCGTCTGGACATGCTCTGTTCAAGAAGATGTTGAACTCTGCAGGTGAGTTAGCGTAGCCAAAGGGACACCTGTTAAAGGTGTATTGACGGCCACCAAAAGTGAAAGCTAGTTTGTATTGGTCCTCGGTGCGCACAGGGATGGTCCAAAAACCAGAGGCGACGTCGAGGGTCGAGAAGTACTTACCATTGGTGACCTTGGGCAGTTCCTGTTGGAGCTGGGTCATAGGCCACCGTGATAAGGGGACTTGTTTGTTTAGCTTTCTGTAGTCTATAGTGAGTCTCCACTTACCATTTGGTTTTAACACCGGCCATAAAGGCGCAGAGTAAGTGCTGTTACAGTATTGGATGATACCTTTTTCTAACAGGTCATTAATGATTTCCCTGATAGGTTGATGTGCTGCCAGAGGAATCTTGTATTGTCTGACAAATGCAGGTGGAGCATTAGGCGGGGTTGGAATGCTCACTGTGTGGAGCATAGTCAACCCACAATCTATCGAGTCAGTTGAGAATGATTTCTCATATTTTAGAAGAACTTTGCAAAGTTTGTGGGTTAGGGTTAGGGTTAACCCTAGGGTTAGGGCTAACCCTAACCCGCGGACAAACCTATTCTCTTGGTATGAGAACTGGATCACCCGTTCCTCGTGGTCCCGAACTTACCACATGCAACCTACATAGGCTCCGACATTTTGGTAAGATTAGGTGTCCGAGTGGACATCTACAACAATGTACTGTGGTCACTAGACACAGCCACAAAGGACTCTCCTATGCTAACCACAGAGAACCTTAAGGCTGGACAGACCATACCAGAGGTCTGCCAGGTTGCTAACAGCCATAACACTGTGGTACCACCTCAGGTTATGAACAAGCCGGTAATGTGTCACATCATGAAAGGACAAGCTATTAGCACAAAACAAGCATACTTTCAACTTTTTTGAAACCTTTTTGGCAACCCTAACATGGCATTTGGCATTTGGTATCTGACCTTTTCACCTGGATACACTTCTACGGGTTTCTTGTGTCGCTTGTATGTTTCAAAAACACGTATAGCGCACTCCTTTAATTCACGCATGGTTTTTTCTCTGTAGTCGGCCATGAGGTTGGCCGTCGAACCAATCTCTGAATATAGATTGTTCATAAAAAGAAACTTAAAATCACGTTCATCCTCCATACCTGGCTCATTCCTATCACCAAAAAAGGCTTCGAAAAGTCTGTCATAATATGGGATTGGATGTTCATTCTGCCCCTGAGTGATTTTCAATGCGGCTTGGTAGCCAACGTCTCCCATGCGAGGAGCATATTCTTGCAGTAGAGTTTCGCAGAAAAGTTTGTAATCCTTCAAAATGACGACTGGTTGACGGGCAATGAAGTGCTGCACCTTTCTGCTTGAGGTGAGTTTGATTAAACCGACTTTATCGTCGACCGTAGCGTTCGGATAGCATGCCAGTTTAAACTCAATGTCTTTCAGATAGGTATCGGTTTCAGTTGAACCATATTGCCCTGGCTCAAAACGTTGAACGAACTGGGAAATTTTATGGAGTCGTTCTATTGGGACAGCGAATTGAGAGCCATTGATAGTGATATACCCACCCATCTGCGCACCAGGTACACCTGTTGACATGGGGTACGTAGGTACCTGCCATTGGGTTATCCCAGCAAATGTCTGTTGAGGTGGGGGTGGTGGCGGAGGGAGTAGTGCATCGGGCATGGGCGGGGGCGGTGGAGGAGGGAGTGGGTCATCAGGTATGGGAGGGGGCGGCGGAGGTGGTGGATTCTCAAGGTGTTTACTCATGAGATCCAAACATTTTCTCTCTTCTTCAAAGAGTTTGTTCATTGCTGATGCACGCTCTATTCTACAACTGTTCAGTTGGACTCTTAACCCATCATTTTCACGTTGTAACATCATGTGCTGTTCTTGTGATTTTCTATAATCATCTTGCAGCCTTGTGTACCGTAGTGATAATGATTCCAGGGTGTCCGTGCATTTGTCCAGCGCGTCTCGAGCCTCCCCACAATCCGCCTGAAGCGACTTGTACTGATGGTAATACTTATCCTTCTCCACCACACATTTTTCCAAATCATCTTGTGATTGTTCAAAATCCCTTTTTAACACTGTGCATTCTTCGTAGAGACTACGCGTTTGTTCAGCGCTGCCAATACTCGACTGTGTTAAACTCCTTACCTCCTGCTGTAAAGTGGCAACCTCCATTTGTGCTGTTAAACATGATGTAGAGACAGCCCGGCGTGCAGCAGTTTCAAAGTCTAGCTTGGCCTTTAACAGAAGGCTTAATTTAGCCAAACGTTTATCTCTGTCTGCTTTCTTTTCAGCCGTTGTGGTTCCAGCTGTTACAATTTTTAATGCTCTGTCCATATCTGCTTCCTCCATCAACTGAGTCTCTTCATGGTAATTTGTGATGGACCCTGTGAGTGAATATAAGGCACGTTCTATCCAATCTGCTTTGGTCGGGTCGTAGCCTTCAGTTGGCACAGGCTGCCCCGTATCAGTGGTATCAGGGGTCTGACCCTCTGTGCCTGCCATCATTTATCTGGATTTTCTGTGAAAATCAAAATAAAAGATGCTCTGAATTCGTTACTCTAAACTTTTCACTATTTGAAATAAACAGGAAAGTTTAAATGTGCACAGGATAACTGTGGAAGATTATGTGTCAGAGAGAAGGAAGAGGAAGAAAAAATTTGCAGTTATCTG
The DNA here is from genome assembly GCA_038048925.1 of Garcialebias charrua. NCBI lineage: Eukaryota > Metazoa > Chordata > Actinopteri > Cyprinodontiformes > Rivulidae > Garcialebias > Garcialebias charrua. Next base: position 13,229 of record JBBPBX010063345.1, on the reverse strand, counting down.
GAGTGAAAACTGTACGTTTGTTTGTTATTTTAAATTCTTTTGTATTTAAAATAAGCAAAAATGTTTGTCTGTACCTCTGTTATTCTAATTTTTTTAATTTAAAATAAACAGGAGTTATTGTTTGTGTACAGAACAAATTTAGAGGTGGTAATTCACCATAAAAATGCCGACTTTTTATGATGTTTTTGAGAAAACTCATCTGTTAACGTCTTTTAACCAACAGGGGGCAGCTTCAAGTCTTAATGTTATCACGAGGAGACTGATTTTCCTATTCAGTATTTAAACTTAAAACAACCTTTTAGAGTTAGTTTCTAGTGTATCCGTGATAAACGCTCGAACCACGTTCTTGTCAGAGACAGATTTATGTGGTAAGACAGTTTAGATGGCTTCAAATGAGTTTTTAAACTTTCAGTGAAACCTCCGTTTGTCCTATGAGTGTGAACTGCTCGTCACCCAAAGTGCTGCACCTGGAAATGACGACAAAAATAGGCGGGTCGACATAGTGCGTCACCAGCTCTCGTACTTGAGTGAGGCGGAGCTCGCTACACAGATACGTGACGTCAACCAATCAATCACAGCGCTTGCAGTTCTATTCCCAAGCATTCATGGTGAATGTAGTTTTCTTACCTTCAACCAATGCAGTGACGGAAATGACGACAAAGTGGGTTGGTCGCAACGGCGTGCTTTCCAACTTCAGCTAATCAGCGCTCGCTACGAGAGTGATTGACAGCTCACAGCTCTCGTATTATCCAATCACAGCTCATAAACAAACGTGTAGGACACGTAGCCTTTAAGGTTACCTTAGCACAATAGAGCGCAACTTTATAGACTCTTAAACAACTCAAACGCTTCAAATTAACTTCCCAAAATTCTGAAACGTGGCAATCACATTTAAAACAGGCACAACTTAGCTACGCTCAGTAACATAGCACTTCAACTGTAACACAACACGGACTCTCTTCGGAGCCGCGTTCAAGGTCGGTTCCGTCCACTTTAAAGGAGCAGAAAACTCGGGTCTGAACCCATCCGACAACGTTCTAACAGTTATATGCTTCTTTGACCTGCACTAACATGTAAAATACCACACACAGCGATCCGGTAGATGTTAATTACAGCTTTCAGGCTTTTGACTCGGCGGTCAACAAAGCTTTGTACAGGAGTCTGTGCGTGAACTGGACCGGAACCAGAACCTCCACAGACCAAGGGCTGACAAAACCTCACCTAAAAGCTTCCAACAGCGTGTAAAAGAGTTGAACGAATAACAATCTCTCAGCCTCAAATGATAAAAACATGCAGAATCTGCCTGTCTTGAACACTTCCAGCCAAAATTATTATCCTCAGTGTTTAAAACTTGGATCCTATTATGCAAACATGACGTTACAGTTCATGAGAGATCACAGATTTATCAATAAACTTTCAGAAAACTCGTACGGGCCACCAGATGAAGGAAACATGAGGGAGCCACCAGATTGTGTCTTTAAACACATACGGTGCCACCCAGATGTAAAGGATTTTAGCAGGGGTCAGTGTTAAACTGACCTCTTTATCCTTAATCAATTTACTTATTCAGATTGAATAGTAATTTCACGGATTCTTTTCTTTTCCAGTTTACCCAATATTTCTGTGATCTTTATGATGGATAAGTAAAACAGAAGCCATAGAGTGACAATGGACACGTTAACTTAGCTTGGTATGTCAAGGACACTACAATTTATTTAAAATAAATCAACTAAATTAACACCATTACACTTGATTGACATTATTTCACTTTCTTTCAATTTAATACGTCAGCACATTTAAATTGTAACACAACAGACATAAATACAGGATGTTAACATATTTAGTCTGAGGCTCTATGACTTAAAAATAGTTACCAGCTTAGAAATGGAGATGGAGAAATTTAAGAAGGAGAGGTTAAAGGAGGAAGTTATTTATCTTGAGGGTAACCAGAAATGACACTTTCCATCCGACTTCTGCTAAACCCCAGGTACGTTTGTAAACAGCTCTTTACCTTTTGACGACAGCCCGGTAAGAGAGAAGACCTTGTAGCTTTTCAGATGCACGGGTCCTTGTGGGAACCAGTACCTCTGAGCAGGTTATTCGTTTACCTTCCAACGTCTCCTGGTTTCGCGTTGGTCATCAGAAAATATGTCAGCTACTGGCCTCTGACTTCAAGATAACTATTCCAGGAAGGAATAAACAAAGTTTTGAGCTTACGCTCGTTCTAAGTGGACTCATAACAGCATGTTATTAGTCCTTAACTGGATGACATGCCCTTAGCGTGTGACTAAACGTCCATCCAGCTCTTTGGGAAAGTTCACATCTCTTTAAAGTTCCCAGCAGACTCATCAGTTCCAGCAACAGCTTAGAACTTTTAGGAAGGATCTGAGATGAGAGAGACTTGTCTCTTTTTCATTGGTCCGTGGACCAGCGAGGAGTTCACTTGTTGTTATCAAGATTCAAGGTGAAATTCACAGCAGAGTGAAAATGTTTTGGAAAGACAGAGAGTGCTGGAGCCCTTCTCATGAAAAACAACGGATTAACTGTCTTCTGACTTTCTAAACAAAACGGCCGGGTCTCTCTGACCCGAGTCGTCAACTTTCACACAGCATTGGACACAGTTTAACTCTTACAGAATAACACAGCTTAAAAGCACACATCATGAAAATGACAAAAGTTATTCTTTTGATTACATTAGAATAAAATCAAAGATAGAAATAGTCTCTTTTGGTGACTATGTTCTCAGATTACAACTAATGGAATAATTTGTAGTAAATGTCTTGCTTTACTGAGAGGTCAGTAAAGGTCATCACTGGACAGTTCAAAAACCTTAGTTTGACCCTGGGTAGGTCCACTACATGAGTCCAGAAAGGCAGCTCAGGTGGAGGGGCAGGTGCTGGTGATGCTGGTGATACTGGTGCTGTTGAGTGAAGAGGGACAGAGGCAGCTGAGGTATAACATAAAAAAGAAAAAAAGAAAAGAAAATAACATTTCCTTGATGGAAAGGGTGTTGTAAGGGAGGGAGACAGGCTTGTTGGGAGGGTGATGGTGTAGGTGAGTGAGGAGTAGGGGTTGAACGAGTACATCATTTTAAAACTCAACATTAACATAATAATACTCGAGTAGAGCTCGAGTAGTTGATGATGCCATAGGATCTCAAGTAGGGGTTGAACGAGTACATAATTTTTAACCTCGACCTTAACATAAAAAAACTCGAACGACGCTCGAGTAGCCGATGACGTCACAGTGTCTTATGATGCAAAATAAATAAATAAATATAAATGCATAAAAACCGTCTTTACAAAAAGAAAAAAAAGACCAACAAAACATTGGGAGCATTTATTATGCTCCTATCATTTATCATACTGCAGATAAGTCACAGGAAAAACAAAACTATTAGTTATTATTATTAATATTAAAAGTGAAAGTATACCGTGCGGCGCTGAAACCGAAACTGAAAAACAAATGGGGCAACACCGCACCACAGCCTGAAGTGCTGTGCAATTTAGGTTTACTTTTAGAGATTAATGTGTTTATAGGTTTTTTTAATAGGTCTAGAGAGATTAATATGTTGCTTTTGTTTGTGAAACGAGAGAGGAAGCTGCCGTGTTATATATGTGGCCTGCAATGCAACACCGCCACCTGCTGCCAGTCACAATCTACGGTGGTCAGAGAACAGAAAATCAACAGGAAATAGCGCATTTTATAAATTAAAAACTGTTTTACCTTTTTGACAAGACTGCCTGCTCCATTTACATCCGTGCGCACAAAGGAATCCATTTTGTGGCGTCTACTAAAAGCTAAAAGCTACCTCGCACGCTGTGAAATGTGATGTGATGACGTCACTACGGGTACTCGAGGTGGACAAAAAAGCCTCGATAGAAGTCAAAGCACTCGAGCTGTCGAAAACTCGGGTATTCTGTTAATGCACTAATCTCAAGATGCAAAAAATAATTAACTAATTAAAACCGCAAAAAAAAAAAAAAGAGAAGTAATTTATTATATACAAAAAAAGACCAACAAAACATTGGGAGCATATATTATGCTTCTACCTTTTATGTTACAGAAAATAAGTCACAGGAAACCCAAAATTGTTATTATTATTATTAAGCTGCAAAAGTGAAAAAAATGTGTGGCACGTCAAAAACGAAACTAAAAACAGTGGGGCGGTTGACCACCCCGCACCACCGACTGTGGTGCTACGCATTATGTTTAGTTTTAGAGATTAATATGTTAATAGGTTTAGAGATTAATATTTTTTGCCTTTTATTTGTGAATCAAGGTCAGAGGAAGTTGGTTCTGGTTCGGTCGATTGGACCCGGTGTTACACCACATTCTGTGACCTGCAACGGTTCATGTAACACTGCCCCCTACGGTCACAATATATGGTGGTCAAAGAATATGGTGTAACACCGGTTCGCAATGCGTTCCAAACAGGAAGTTGATACATTTTCTGTTCTGTAACTGCAACGTGATGACGTCACTACGAATACTCAACTTGAAATCAAAAAACTTGACAGAGGTCCAAGTAATCGATGTGTCGATTACTCGAGTAGTCTGTTAAAGCCCTAGTGAGGAGGGGAGCAGGTCAGTCAGGAGAGGAGGAGGTGAGTGAGGAGGGGAAGAGATGAGTCAGGAGAGGCAGATGATGAGGCAGAGGGTATAGGTGCTGCAGATGATGCTGGTGATACTGGTGCTGTTGAGTGAAGAGGGACAGATGGGTCAACAGAGGCAGCTGAGGTTTTACATAAAAAAGAAATTAATAATAATAATAATAATAATAATTGTCTAATCTTGTCATCTGCGTATGTTTCCCATACACAGACGAAATTCGTCTCTGCATTTAACCCAACCACCTACCAGGCGGTGCAGTGAGCAGCCATAGAAGGCGCTCGGGGAGCTGGAGAAATAGGTGTGCACTCATAGACACCCCAAGATGTGTAGTGGCCGGGACGCGAACCCGCGTCCTTCGGGTCCCAAGTCAAACGCCCTAACCACTACACCATCTTGGCTCCTATTAAAAAAAGAAAATAACATTTCCTTACCTTTATGGAAGGGGCGTTGCAGGGGAGGGAGGCATGCTTATTGGGAGGGTGATGGTACAGGTGAATCAGGAGATGCAGCTGCAGCAGAGGTAGAGGGTGCAGGTGCTTCAGATGGTGCTGGTGCAGGAGATTCCGGAGGGGCAGGTGAGTCAGCTGCAGCAGAGGTAGAGGGCACCTTTACCTTCTTGAAATACTACTGCATGCTGCTCTGGACTGACTCCATCTTCTTCTCCTCCAAGATCTCCTTGTAGCAAACAATGGAATCCATGACCCCTCTGGCAACCCTAGAGTACCTCTCCATGTTTACATCCCCATTCTCAAAGTAAGCCAACCCTTCCTGTATCAGGGCCAAACCTTTTGCCAAGCCCTGCCTTGTGAATTTCTTCGGCTCTGGGGTTGGTGTTTCTTCCTCTTCCTCCATCATCTTCTTTTCCAGCTCAATAAGGTCCTCAGCAGACAACTCCTCTCCATGAGATGCCAGCAGCTCTGTGACATCATCCTCCTCTACCTCCAAGTTCAGCGACTTACTCATTTCCACCTGGATGACACTGCTCACTGACTCCTGAGACCCTGAGGAATCATGAACAAACTGGGGACACAGTTTTCTCCAAACACCATTCATGCTGCTCTGCTTCACCCGATCCCAGGAATCAGCAATGTTCTTGACAGCATCAAGAATGTTGTATTTCTTCCAGAAGTCCTTCAGTGTCATGTCCTTATTTTTTCTGTTGTCTCCAGTGCATTACTGATGACCCTTTGGAGGTAGTAGGCCTTGAATGTGGCAATTACTCCTTGGTCCATTGGTTGTAAAAGGGCAGTGG